>QLPN01007255.1:0-58582 GCA_003314395.1 Albatrellus ellisii
TAATACTACACTTTACTAGTAAGTAAGAAAAAGAAAGAAAAGAAAAAGAAAAAAAGAAATCGTTACAAGGTGCCAAAGCAAGTGCCTCGTAACAGTAAGAAGATGGGGAAGAGAGTAGTACTCACTCAGACTTCAGGGAGAGATGTCTGAGGAGTTTGTAAAGTAGCAACCATCTTTATATAGTGAAGCGTAGGTAGAGTTGAAGTGGAGTGTGTAAGTGAAGTACAACAGCTACCTAATGTGAGGGGACATGTGTCATCCTGGAAAAGTGAGTGGGGTGAGAGTGTGCTCAGAGGTGTGCACAGTCTGAGGATCAGAAGTACATGAGGTGATAATGTGTAGTGTGTATGTATGTAGTATGTGAAGTGTATATGTGGAGGGAAAGCAAATGAATGTGTAATGGTATGTGCAAAAAATCAACAGCCCCCCTTGTTTGGTGACCTGACAATGATGAGGCCAAGAGTGGCACGCTGTGCTTCAAACATGGTGCATGGTAGTGATTTCATGAGCATGTCAGTGATAATAGATGTGGACAGGATGCAGCACAGCTGGACAAGGCACTGTTTAACACACTGTCAGATGTAGTGGTGCTTGAGGTCAATGTGTTTCATGCCCTTGCTGACAATGGGGTTGCTAGCCAGGTTGATCGAGCCTTTGTTGTCCCTGAACAGGGGCAGTGGAAGCGAGATGGGGATGCAAAGTTCTCGCATGATGTTCTGGTACCAGGTGGCCTGCATTGCAGCCTGTGAGAGGGTGATATATTTGGCTTCCATCAATGACATGGAGATGATGTGCTGGCAATGTGACAACCATGAGACTGCAGCACTGTGCAGCATGAATATGAAGGTGCTGGTAGAGCAGCAGTCAGTGTGAATGCAGGCTTGGGCAGGCTGAGAGAAACAGAGACAAGAAAGTGCAGATTGTTGGGACATTGTAAGTGGTAGTGTACGCCAAGGCGCAGAGAAGAAGAACGTGGTACAGCATTGTCAGATAATACCGTAGAGCTTCAGAACATGGGGGGTGTAGTAGATATAGTGCACACTGCACTGAGTTCAGGCGGCGCTGTAATGTGGGGTTGTATGTGGGGGTGTAGTATGTGCTACACAAACATGGGGTAAGTGAGGTAAGTGGGTCTGGAGCGGTCTAGAGCACTCCACAACGTGTTTGTGAGATAAGTGGGTAAGTATAACGTGTGTCAGGAAGACGTAAAGAAGACGTGTATAGATAAATGTAGCGAAGCTGAACAAATACCGTGAATATTCCAACAGTCAGTGATGGAGCCTGCCCAGCCAGAGTTGGAGTGTGTGGTGAGGGAGCCAGGGCTAGCACCATTGTACTTGAGGCTGAGATGGACAGTGCCCACAAGATAACACAGGATGTGCTTGGCTGCAGAGAGGTGTTCTGGTGCAGGGTTCATGGAATACCACATGAGTGTGTTCACTGTGAAGGCAATGTCAGGGTGTGACACAATTGCAGCATACATGAGACTCCTGACAAGTTGCTGGTACATGGACTGGGAAGTGGCACTGGCAACTCCATCAAATGGGACAAGTTGTGACACTTGTGGTAGGGGAGTGAACATGGGGTTGCAACCTGCCATGCTGAAGTGCATAACAATGCCCATGACATAGTGTGACTGACAGAGTGTGAGTGTATGAAGGGTGTGATCCTGAACAACTTTGAGGCCTAGATAAGTCAAGGTTTCCCCTAGGTCAGTCATGTCGAATGTGGAGGTGAGTGCGCATTTAAGTTTGAGCACTTTGGTGAGGTCACTCCCGAAGATTGTAGTATTGTCAACATAGAGCATGAGAAATAAGAATGAGTCACCAGACCGTTTGATGTACAGCCCAGCATTGGATTGGATGCAGTCTAGATGCAGTTAGCCAAGGGAGTCATCCATCTTTGTGTTCCACAGGTGCATGGCTTGTTTGAGCCTGTAGATGGATTTGTGCAGGTGGCATACCTTGTTGGTGAGTTCGGGGATTTCAAATCCATGTGGCTGTGCCATGTAGAGCTCTTCCTCGACGTCTCCATTGAGGAAGGCACTTTTGACATCCATTGAGTGGACATGCCAGTTGTGTGCAGCAGCTAGGGCAAATAGATACTGTAAGGACTCAAAATGCACAACAGGGGAGAAGACTTCTTCATAGTCAACACTGTGGACTTGTTTGTGTTTGTGCAGGCTTGGGCAGGCAATAAGAAGCAATATGATTGATATGGCGATGAGCAGCATGTCCCCAATTGGGGAAAGAACAGATAGTAAGTCTGCAGCAATAAGTAGTAGTGGACACAGCATGTGCCACACATGGTAGGAGAGAGAGAGTGCTACAGGGTTAAGACATGTAAGAATAAGATATGATGGGAGTAGGGAGTACTCACTCAGACTCATAGTAAGATGTCTGAGGAGTTTGTGTAGTGGTGGTAACCCATCTTATATAGTGTATAGTGGTAAGGTTGTAGCAGAGAGTGTAAAGTGGAATACAATGAATACCATAGTGGGAGGGATGTGCATCATCCTGGAAATGTGGGTGGAGTGGGTGGTACTTGGGCTTGTAAGAAGTCCAAGGAGTAGAAGTTCCAAGGAAGAGAAGCATGATGCATGTTGTTATTTGTAGGTAAGTGTAATAGGTGCATGTGGGATGGAATGAATGCCGAATGATATGGTGATACATGCACAGTGAAATTCTCAACAGTTTGAAACCTTTGGCTATGAGGCATGTGGGGTATCATCCATCATTCTTGAGTTTGAATACCCATTTGTTAGGTATGGCAGTGCAGCCAGCTGGTAAGTCTACAAGGGACCAGGTCCCCATTTCTTTGAGCATTGCTAGTTCATATTCGCATGTGGCTTCCCAGTCTGCAGTGTTGGGTGATGTGCATGCTTTGTGCAATGTGAGGGGATCTCCAGAGGTGGCAGCTGCAGCAAGGAGGGTGGAGAGTGAGGGTCCCATGCTGGGTGTGGTGAAGTCATCATTGCCTTCATCTGATGAATCCTGTAGGATGTTGGCATAGGTGTGACTGCCCTATGTGCTTTTGCCATACTGTGCAGGGCATTGTGTTGTGTGACCAGAACGTCAGGGTGGTGGAGTTGGGGTGAAGGGTCCTGTGACTGCCAGAGTGCTGGTTGGAGAAGATGGTGGAGCTGCTGGGGTAGCAGGACTCAGCATGGTGAAGATGGGTTCAGGCTCACCCAACATGGCAGTGTGGCATGCACAACCATGCCCAGTCTCTGCATTGTAACCATCATGAGGAGTCACCACTCCTCAAGCATGGTTTGAGAAATGTGTTGCATGCATGTGGGTTGGGACTGGCAGTGCAATGGAAGGTGGAGTGACAGGCAGAGCAGGTCTGTGCATGTGTGGAGGTGAGGCAGGAGTTGTGGGTGGGACCTGAGGTAGATTTGGAGTAGGTACAGTGGTGGTTGGCATTCCTGCAGTTGCAGTAGCAGCAGGAGCTGTGGGAGCTGCTAGGGATGCCAATGGGGCATTGAAATCTGACTCATTGTCAGATTCAGATTGGGAGGAGCTACTAGAGCTGGGGAGCAGGAGTAGGGGAGACACAGGTGGTGCAGCATCTGTGTGAAGAGGAATAGGAGTGAATGGGAAGATATTTTCATCAAAAACCATGTCATGGGAGACTACCACTCACCAAGACTCATGATCCCAAAAATGCCACACCTTGGTGCCAGGTTCACATCCAATGAACACCATAGGCTTTGTGCGCAGGTCAAGATTCATTTGCCACTCTACAGGCATAGCTATGTATGCCATGGATCCAAAGGTATGGAGGTAAGATATGTCTGGGGAGTGTCCATTTGTCCAAAGATAGTGCAGGGTGTGCCAGTCATGTGCATGCTGTGGAAGTCTGTTGTAGATATGTATTGTGTATGTGAGTGTGTATTCCCAGAATCCATGTGAAACGGAAGCACTGTGAATCATTTAAAGTGCTGAGTTGATAATTCTTTGGTTCCAGCATTCTGCACATCCATTTTGTGCTGGTGAGTAGGGTGTGGTGAGATTGTGGTTGATGCCAGAACTTTCAAGGATGTGTCACACTTTGTGGTTTAGGTACTTGCTGCTGTGAGCTGTACACAGGGTCTTCAGTTTTCACTCTGTTTGGGTCGCAGCCCAAGCTAGAAAAGCTGTCAAAGCTTGAGAGAAGCCATCTTTAGAAGCAAGAGTGTACATGACCACATGCCCAGAGTAATTGTTGATGAATGAAGCAAGATACAAAGAACCCTGGAGCAACCTAGTTTGTGTTATGAGGCACTTGCTTTGGCACCTCGTAACGATTTCTTTTCTTTCTTTTTTCTTTTCTTTCTTTTTCTTACTTACTAGTAAAGTGTAGTATTATTACTACAAGTGTGAGCTTAGCTCCACTTTACTTAGTAAGGACTTATCATTTTCTTTTATCTTTTATAGTACTTAAGTATTTACATACTTAAGTGTGAGCATAGCTCCAGGTACTATATTAGACTTATCCTTTTCCTTCATCTTTCTCTTATTTATTATAACATTTACTTGCTAAGGACTATTACTATACAATTAGCAAGGACTCTCTTTTCTCGTTCTTATTTACCTTTGTTTTTCCAAAGTTCACTTCGCGCTTGTGGCTGAGCCACTCATACCACATGGACTGTAATTTACTGCGCTTTACTGCGCAACTGTACTATAGTTAGATCACTAGTTTGATATAAGTAGTTGACAAACTGGCGGTCTTAAACCCCAGTCTTGTCAACTTCGCAATCTAGGGAATCTCCTGATACTGCGCTTGACCTAAGCTCGTCAACCACTCGCTTCATTCTTTTTTAACTAAGTCTAAGAACTCTAAAAAGCTATCAAGACATCTTACACTAAGTCGAACTGGATCCTCATATCGTTATCGGTGGAATCATCCTCGTAACTATATCGTTAATCCCACTCTTCATCGTCATCCGGAACCTCTATTACGTTCATCAAACCAATATTCAAACCTTGGTTACCAGGAGTAACATCTTAGACCTTCCCTAAGACCGCCCAATAGGCCGCTCTTAGCAGTTTGCATTGGACCTACTAAGTTGCTGTGGACTAGATCCAAAGGTTGCAAAGTGCACTTTGATGATGGTTTGAATGGCTTCTGTGCGAGCTTGCCAAACACACATCCAGTGCATGATGTGGAGTGGTTTTGAGAGTGTTGTGAAACTGTGAAGCCAGAGATGGATGTTGAACTTCATAGCTTCATAAGAAGGGACTGCAGGGCATGCACAAGTTGGTTATGCCAAGTTGTGTAGGTGGGTTTGAGGGTCCTGAGGGATGCAAGTGTGGATGAGGATGTAATTGTGAGCTGTAGCCAATAGGTCCCATTACATGCAGTCCCTATTGCATGCATTGTGTTGTTCTTGTAGATTCTGCAGTTGTCTTTTGAGTAAGTCACCAGGAGATCCTTTTTTGTTAGTTGTGGAATTGAGAGGAAATGTGTGCCCACACCAGGGGTGTATAGTACACACTCCAGCATAATATCACATAGTTGTCCATTGACTGTAGTTGTACCCTGAACAGTTCTGATGCCAAGATAAGCCATAGTGTTGTTATTTCCAAGTTGAATGGTTCCTGGAGTATTGAGAATGGATCCAGGGACAAAATCAGCAGGATATGGACTGATGTGATTGCTGGCCCCACTGTCCAGCATCCACTCATGGCACACATTGAAGTAGGACAAACTGCTGGGGCTGGCTCCCATAACATTCAGAGTAGGGCTTATAGTAGGTGGAGGTGGTACAGGAGGTGGAGTTTTGACAATAGTAGCAGCAACATAAGACTTAGCATGAGAACTCCCAGAACCTTTCTCCTTCTTCTTTTCTGGATGTAAGATCCAGCAAAAGTCATCACTATGTCCTCCAGGGCCACACTTGGTGCACATGTAGCAGTTTAGCTTGAGCTTTCCAC
The DNA here is from genome assembly GCA_003314395.1 of Albatrellus ellisii. Taxonomy (NCBI): domain Eukaryota; kingdom Fungi; phylum Basidiomycota; class Agaricomycetes; order Russulales; family Albatrellaceae; genus Albatrellus; species Albatrellus ellisii. Next base: position 5,925 of record QLPN01007255.1, read on the forward strand.
AAGAGGTGAAACTGGAGGGAGTGGGAGTGAATGAGTTGGTTGCCAAAAGGGTCAAACCTGATATTGATGGTGTGTGTTGCATGACTGAGAGGATAGAGCCTGAGGTTCTGGTGAGATGATCTGCTTTGTCAATGATCCATGTGTGTACATCTTCTGGAGTGACATCGTTAAGAGTATTGTTGCTGGCGATGAAAGCTGACATGACATTGGACCAAGAGTCCAGAAGTGCTGTTAACATGATTATAGTGAAATCATTGTCACTTATTGTGCACCCACAATCTGCCAACTGAATTTATGTGAGTTTGAGTGCATCAATTTGCACTGGGAATGGAGAGTGGGTGTTGAACTTGAAAGTCTGGATTGTTGAAACATACAGCACGCACGCATATGTATATTCCGTTTGGCTCCACGACTCCAATCTTCTCTCACACACTTTACTTACCACACTCCTCGGACTTATTACAAAACTGAGCACCTCTCACTCCACCTGCATTTCCAGGACAACGCATGTCCCTCCCACTTAGGTAGTCATTGTTCTTTACTCACAAACTCCGCTCCAACCCTACCTACTCAACACTACATAAGATGGACACCTACTTTACACACTCCTCAGATGTCGTTCACATTGTCTGAGTGAGTATTATCCTACCCATGTACAACTTCCCCTCTCACTCCACCTGCAGCTCTCTATACTATCGCATCATGGTACCTGTCATATCCATGACTACTCTTACTGCTGCAGCCGCTACCTCAATGTTGCTCAATATCACCATTATTGCCTCAGTTCTCTTAGCCTGCCCAAGCCTGTGCTCACATGGATCTTGTGCAACTTTGTGAAAGTTGTGATTGTGCTGGGTGTGCCATACTCATGCTTTAGGATGGACCAATTTCATGAGGCAGTATTAGTGTCCAGGACTAAGTGGGCATGGGCCATGCTGATGTATAGGCCCATGTAGGCTGTTGTGAGATTGTCATTGTCATCCCATCTTGCTTGTTCTTCCTTGTTTATGACATCAGATTTGTCATACTGGGTTGTGGTTTTGACTTCTCCACTTGGTAAGGTTTCTGTATCAGTGATCTTTTGATATTTTGGGGTTGGTTTGTCATTGACTATGACCTTCCACACACCCATGATGATTAGCACATGTTTGACTAGAGTTGCCCACATTTTGTAGTTTGCTGAGCCATCAAGTGGGGGTATGGTAGTTTTTGGGAGTGTGGCAGCAGCAGTGGTAGGGAAGTGTGAGAGGATGATGATTGTGATGGTGACATAAGCAAGGGTGCAGGTTGTGTTGACTCCCATGCACTGGGCAGGGCCCATAACCTGTGTGCACAGGAAATGGGAGATTGTGGCAACTAAGATATATATGAATGTTAAAGTGTAAGAAAAGCACATGGTTAGGAGTGAGATGGGCAGCAGCATGGCTGCAGCAGTTGTGTAGATAGTCACCAGCACAGTGCAGTGAGGAGGCATGGTAAGAGTATGCTGCAGGGTAGTAATGAGATTGTAAGAAGATGGGGAAGAGAGTAGTACTCACTCAGACTTCAGGGAGAGATGTCTGAGGAGTTTGTAAAGTAGTAACCATCTTTATATAGTGAAGTGTAGGTAGAGTTGAAGTGGAGTGTGTAAGTAAAGTACAACAGCTACCTAATGTGAGGGGATGCACATCATCCTGGAAAAGTGAGTGGGGTGAGAGTGTGCTCAGAGGTGTGTGCAGTCTGAGGATCAGAAGTAGGTGAGGTGATAATGTGTAGTGTGTATGTATGTAGTATGTGAAGTGTATATGTGGAGGGAAAGCAAACAAATGTGTAATGGTATGTGCAAAAAATCAACAATCCTTACCACCATGAAGGTGACTGATCTCAACATTTGTTTGCAAATTGCACTTGAGGAGCAACACTGACATTGTGCCATGGATTCCACAAGCACATTTGTGGCACACTTCAAAGGCAAACAAAAGAAAGGCAAAGGACCTGCAATGTCAGATGAGGAACAACAGTCAAAGTGCAAGGCAAAAGGATTTTGTATGCACTGCAGAATCCATGGTCACAAAGTCAAAGACTGTTGCAAGCTCAAAGCTGAAAAGGGTACCATGATAGCACATGTCACTACAGACAGCACAGCACTGCATGCTCAAACATGTGATGAAGACAATAATGATGAGATGTTGCTGAAAAACTTGTGCAACATGATGACCTCATAGCTTGCTGGCTCATTGACTCTGGTGCCAGTCATTACATGAGCTCCAACTGCAACTGGTTCTACCTCTACCACCCATTCACTACACTGTGCAAAGTCTGGCCAGGTGATAACAGTTACATTCTAGCTGAGGGTACCAGCAACATCTACACAAAGATGCATGCCAACAAGAAGTGGAACCAGACTATTCTGCAGGACATACTGTTATGAGGCACTTGCTTTAGCACCTCATAATAGTTTTCTTTTTTCTTTCTCTTTTTTTCTTTTCTTATATTTTACTTACTATAAGCATAGTATTAACTACAGCAGTGAGCTTAGCTCCTACTTATAGTAAGGACTCATTCCCTTTTCTCTTTATAGTACTTAAGTATTTACATACTTAAGTGTGAGCATAGCTCCAAGTACTATAAAGACTTGTCTTTTCTTATAACATTTACTTGCTAAGGACTATTATTGTACAATTAGCAAGGACTCATCACATTTGTCTTTGTTTACTTTTGTTTACCCCTTGTTCATTTCATGCTAGTGGCTGAGCCACATGACTTATTACTTGAACACGTACTTACTGTGCTTTACTGCACACTTTTGTGCATTGCTGCACAATGCTGCACTTTACTGTGCAAAATTTACTATACTCTGAACTCTAGTTTAGTATAAATAGTTGACAAACTGGTGGTCTTAAACCCCAGTCTTGTCAACTTCGCAATCTAGGGATTCTCCTTTACTGCGCTTGATCTAAGCTTGTTACAAACTCATCTCCTCATTCTAAGAACTAAGTCTAAGGTCTCTAAAAGCCACTCTAAGCTTTGCTAAAAGACATCCTATACTTGTTACCCTGGATCCTCGTTACCCTGGATCCTTGTATAATCATTGGTGGAATCATCCTCATCACTATCTCATTAATCCCAATCTTCATCATCATTAGGAACATCTATTATGCATATCAAGCACATATCCACTCCCTCATTACCAGGAGTATCATTATCAATCTTCCCTAAGACCATCCAATAGGCTGCTCTTAGCACATACTCTATGTCCTTGAGCTCCACAGCAATCTTCTCTTTGTCTCTGCACTCATCAAATGTAGTGCACATGTCCAATTCAATGCTAAGAGCAGCCTATTGGATGGTCTTAGGGAAGGTTTGCAATAACTATACCCCTGGTAACAAGGTAATTGTTGTGCACTTGATAAGTGTAGTAAATGTTCCTGATGATGATATAGAGAGGGATCAACAAGATAGTGACAAGGATGATACCACTGATGTCTAATCAATGATCCAGAATGATGAGTTTATGATTTCTTAGCAATGCTTAAGGTGACTTAGAGATCTTAGACTTAGTTCTTAGAGTTATAAGTGAGATGAAGGTGAGTTTAGATCAAGTGCAGTTGTAGGAGAATCCCTAGATTGTGAAGTTGACAAGACTGGGGTTTAAGACCACCAGTCTTTCAACTACTTATACAAAACCAGAGTCCTAAAGATAGTACAAGTAGGTTCACAGATCAACAATGATTGTGCAGCAATCAACAAAATCATGTGACCAAGTCATGTCTGTAGTAAGCTAAAATGAAGTAGCCACAGGCATGAGTGAAATGAGAGATAAACAAAGACAAATAAGGACAAAAGAAGATGAGTCCTTGCTAATTGTACAGTAATAGTCCTTAGCAAGTAAATGTTATAATAAATAAAGAAGATAAAAAGATAAAGGTACTTTACAGTATGTGGGGCTAAGCTCACACTCTAGTAAGTGAATACTAACATACTGTAAAGCAAAAGATAGTGTCCTTACTATAAGTTGGAGCTAAGCTCACAGCTGTAGTTAATACTACACTTATAGTAAGTATGATAAAAGAAAAGAAAAGAAAAGAAAAGAAAAAGAAAACTGTTACAAGGTGCCAAAGCAAGTGCCTCATGTTACGAGGCACTTGCTTTGGCACCTCGTAATGTGTTTTCTTTTTTCTTTTCTTTTATCTTACTTACTATAGTAAAGTGTAGTATTATTACTACAAGTGTGAGCTTAGCTCCACTTTACTTAGTAAGGACTCTCCTTTTTCCTTTCTCTTTTATAGTACTTAAGTATTTACATACTTAAGTGTGAGCATAGCTCCAGGTACTATATTAGACTTATCTTTTTCTCTTTTATCTTTCTTTTATTTATTATAACATTTACTTGCTAAGGACTATTACTATACAATTAGCAAGGACTTTACTTTCTCACCTTTATTTACAGTTGTTTATCTCATGTTCACTTCATGTTTGTGGCTGAGCCACTTATATCACATGGACGCATACTTACTGCACAATACTGTGCAACTTTACTATACTTAGATCTCCAGTTTCATTAGTTGACAGACTGGTGGTCTTAAACCCCAGTCTTGTCAACTTCGCAATCTAGGGATTCTCCTTATACTGCGCTTGATCTAAGCTCATTACAATCTTGCTTCATTCTCTAAGAACTAAGTCTAAGACCTCTAAGCCACTAAAATGTTGCTCAATGACATCTTACACTCATCACTCTGGATCCTCATGACATTATTGGTGGAATTATCCTCATAACCATGTCATTGATTCCATTCTTCATCGTCATCAGGAACCTCTATTACGTTCACCAAACTCAGATCCAAACTTTGGTTACCAGGAGTAACATTATAGAATTTCCCTAAGACCATCCAATAGGCCGCTCTTAGCAATGAGGGATAGGACAAATAGGCTGAGGCATGGTCTGGACCAGTCAAAGTAACCATGGAGGCACAAGTTGTGAAGTCAGCATTTGGTGCGATTGATGCTATTCCACTTTTGCTCATCCAATATAGTATGATACTTTATTCACTTGTGTCCAGACTCCATTCATTTCAAATATCCCTATGATCTACCCCTGCACTGTAAATTTGTGAGTGCAGGCTTGGGCAGGTGATAAGAACTGATGTGGCAAATATAACATTGAGCAGCATAGAGACAGCAGACAGCATATCTGCAGCGATAAGTGTTGAATATTTACTGTGTGTATATATATTTTTCGTTTGGCATCTCTTCCACTTCACTATTACATACAAATAAACACACCACTACATCATCACAGTCCTTTGAGACTCTTCCCCACTCCCACACCACATTTACTCCAGATGACACGTGTTGCTCACACATATAGTTATCCTTGTACTCTAGGATATCTTCTCCGCTCCAACTCTCTCATCACTCACTATATAAGATGTACTACATACACTACATATCCTCAGCTGTTGTCCTTCAGACACTGAGTGAGTACTTACACCACTTCACGTCTTATTCTTCCTCTCATCACTACCCTGCAGCTCTCTCTTACACATCATGGCACTGTACTATTGTCCACACCTCTCCTACTTCACTGCAGCAATGCCACCCTGTCTCCTCCCATGTTGGGAGGACCTTTACTCTTTGTTGATCATAGTCATTGTCTGCCATAACCTGCACAAACAATAAGTGTAGCATTGGACACAGCAGGTGCCAAGCGTAGTAAGAGAGCTGCAGGATGCTAAGAGTGGCCTATTGGACGGTCTTAGGGAAGGTCTAATATGTTACTCCTGGTAACCAAAGTTTGGATCTGAGTTTGATGCACGTAATAGAGGTTCCTGATGACGATGAAGAGTGGAATCAACAAGATGGTTATGAGGATAATTCCACCAATAATGATACGAGGATCCAGAGTGATGAGTGTAAGATGTTGTTTTTAGCGATGTTTTAGTGGCTTAGAGATCTTAGACTTAGTTCTTAGAGGATGAAGCAAGATTGTGACGAGCTTAGGTCAAGCGCAGTATAAGGAGAATCCCTAGATTGTGAAGTTGACAAGACTGGGGTTTAAGACCGCCAGTTTGTCAACTATTTATACAAAACTATCGATCTAACTATAGTAAAGTTGTGCAGCATTGCGCAGTAAGTACGCATCCATGTGATATAAGTGGCTCAGCCACAAGTGCAAAATGAACTAGAGATAAACAGATGTAAATAAAGACGAGAAAAAGGAGTCCTTGCTAATTGTATAGTAATAGTCCTTGCTAATTGTATAGTAATAGTCCTTAGCAAGTAAATGTTATAATAAATAAAGAAAGATAAAAGATAAAAGATAAATCTAATATAGTATCTGGAGCTATGCTCACACTTAAATATGTGAATATTTAAATACTATAAAAGAGAAAATAGAAAAAGAGAGTCCTTACTAAGTAAAGTGGAGCTAAGCTCACACTTGTAGTAATAATACTACACTTTACTAGTAAGTAAGATAAAGAAAAAGAAAAACAAGAAACGCGTTACGAGGTGCCAAAGCAAGTGCCTCGTAACACAGGAGAGGTGATAAGAAGGAGGATAAGATGTAAGTGAATGAGTACTCACTCAGACTCATGGTAAGACGTCTGAGGAGATGTAATGTGATATGACCATCTTATATAGTATGGTGATAGTAGGGTTGAAGCAGAGTGTGTAAGTGAAATACAATAACTACTATAAGAAGGAGGGACACACATTGTCCAGAGATATGTGTGGAGTGGGTGGTGTTTGGGCTTGTAGGAAGTCTGAGGAGTGTAGTAAGCATATGTGTGTAGTGTATGTGTACGTGTGAGGAGCAAAGCCGAGGGAGAAGATGTGTATGTGGTGATACGTACGAGAGGTAAATCTAACAAAATTTTCTGTTGTGATTTGTTGTGCTCCAGCCTTGGAGCTAGACTTGTATTTAGATAGCACATCATCTGCCGAAAATGGAGATTGGGCCCCCTGCTCACAATTTGACTTCTCCCTGTCTGAGTCCATAATCAAAAAGCACACTTTGATCTTCCCTCTGCATGTCTTATTATCAAGAAAAGTGCACATTCCTCATAAGTTGTGGCTATTATTGCATTGCACTGCATTGTGTTCTCTACTGCATCACATTTTGTCTCCATTGTGTTGGATTCTCTATTGTGCTCTCCCTTGCATTGCATTGCATTCTCCTTGTTGTGTCAGATCACCTGTTTGTTACCCAAGTCACATTCCCCTTGTTGCTCTAGTTGAGTCATGCTATTGCACTAATCACCCTTAACTACTAACCCTCTCTACTTTGGTGTCTAGAGAACCTAACAGCTCACACCCTCCAGTGATTGCTGTGGTTGTGGTTTGTTTTTACCCTTCAGCTTGGCACAGCACATATCAATGTAATGCTGGAAAATGACCATCAGTGACACCAAGCGAACACAACAACATAAATGTGCCACACATGACAATCATCCATAGCTGCATCAATCACACATTTGTTTAGGTGTCAGACTATAGGACTGGCTTCAGCCAATGAGGAGCAGGATTAATAAGCTGTATAGGCCGAGAAATGGTCCATGGAGTCACAAGTTGTGAAGTCAGCATTTGACTCCACTGCATTTCAAATGTCCTTATGATTGACCCTGCACTGTAAATTTTCTGTTTTGTTTTGTTGTGCTCCAGCCTTGGAGCTAAACTTGTATTTAGATAGCACATCATCAGGAGAATGAATAGATTCCCCCCACCCATGATTTGACTTCTTTTCCCTGTCCAAGCACATTGCAAAAAAGCACATTCTGAGCTTCCCTCCATGTTTCCCACTATCAAGAAAGTGCACATTCCCTGTAGGTCATGTCTATTATTGCATTGCATTCTCCATTGCATCACATTCTAGTCTCCATTGCATTGCATTCTCTTTTGCATTGCATTGTGTCATATCACCCATTTATTGCACTAGTCGCATTCCTGTTTGTCACCCTGGTCATATCACACTATCATGTTGATCGCCCTTAACTACTAAACTCTCTCTACCCTGGTGTCCAGAGAATCTTATTACTCACACCCTCCAGCAACTGTTGTGGTTGTGGTTGTTTTTCCCCTTCAGCCCGGCACAGCACATATCAGTGCATCATCCCAGAGTAGTAGTGGGGTGTGAGTGCACTCGGAGATATAAGTAGTCTGAGGAGGTGAAGAGTATGTGGTGTTATACATAGTGAGTAAGATGTGGGTAAAGAGTATGTAGGTAGTATGTAAGGTGCATTGTAGAGAGAAGCTGAACAAAAAATGGTAGCACACACAAAAAATTCAACAACATGTGAGATCCTCAACAAGGATAACATGCTCACATGCATTGGCCATCTTGAGGATAACCTTTACATCCTCAACATGCACACATATGCACCTGACACTGTGTGCATTGTGCATGTTGTATCATTCCCATCCAGAGGTGTCAACATCTCTGATGATGATGATGACCCCTCTGCCTTCATCATGTGCATGAGCATGGCTACCACCAACATATGGACCTGGCACTGCTGCCTTCATCACATTGGTGTAGACTCTGTCCTGCACATGGTCCACAATGGTATGGTCAAGGGCATGGCCATCACTGGTGATGCTAATATATGTGCTGTGGAGGGATGAGAGGGAAATCTGCAATCATGACCACAACAAAATGCTGAAGGGTGAGCCATAAGATCCTCTAGATACCAAAAGGCAGAGAGCTAGTAGTTTATAAAGAGAGTGACACAATAATGCAATGCAACTGGGTAATAATAGGGAGATACAACAGAATGTGACATGGTAATCACAATGATGACACAAATAAAACACAATGCAATGCAAAATAATGCAGACAAGAATGTGACAGGAGAGAACACAACATGAACAAAATGCAACACAGATGCAACATGTTGATTTTTACCTATCTTATGATGCTGGACATACTTATATATCCTTATCTCTTTTCTCTTTATGGTTTGAGCTCCTCTTCAACTCTATCTTGCTCTTACTATATCTTCTTAACCTCATCATCTTCTCACCTCAGCACTTCTGCATGTTGCTGAGGTGAGTATCTCTTCTCTCTCAACCCTCTTCTGACATACCTGCTCTATGCAGCTCTCTCTTTCTCTGTGTACCCTCTACCATCTGGTACACCTCTTCTCTCATCTTACAGATGTGGCAGTTTTGCCCTCTCTTCTTGCTTTGATGGGTTTTAGCCCTTCTCACAATCACAATCTGTTTTGGGCTTAATGCCTATTTTGGTTTACATTATGATCTATCTATTGTTTGCCTTGTTGCCTGCATTTCAACATATTTGAGGATCCAGAGTGATGAGTGTATGATGTCTTAGTGACACTTAGTGACTTAGAGATATTAGACTTGGTTCTTAGAGTTTATGAAGTGAGGCAAAGGCAAGCTTAGATCAAGCACAGTGTAGGAGAATCCCTAGATTGCAAAGTTGACAAGACTGGGGTTTAAGACCACCAGACTTGCAACTACTTATACTAAAGACAAGTCCTAAGAATAGTACACATGATATAAAGTTCACTGATCAACAAGATCATGTGACTTAAGACACCATAAACTAGGTAAGTAGCCACAAGCACAAAGTGAATGAGAGATAAACAAAAGTAAACAAAGATGAGATAAGACAAGTCCTTGCTAATTGTATAGTGATAGTCCTTAGCAAGTGAATGTTATAATAAATAAAAGAAAGAAAGAGATAGAGATGCTTTACAGCACTTGGAGCTAAGCTCACAGCCATAGTAAAACTACACTCTAATAGTTGTTGAACTCTCACAGTCTCTGTCCTTCACTGTAGCACCCACACCCCACACTCACTTAGTCAGTGTGGTCTGTGTGCATGGCCTATTAGTATAAAGAGTAGTCATATAGTGTCCAAGTAATACAAGCAGACATTCTCCTCCTTCTTCCTTGAGGTGTTCCTAAATCAGTCCTTACTCCCTTTCTTCCTCCTCCATGATGGAGATCATTCTCCTTATCATAGTGGTTGGTTACTCTGTCACTGTCACCCTCCTTGCCACCATGTACTTTATATACATGCCATCACCCTCTGAGTCATCCCATGTCTAGGACACTCATTGATCACTTAGCCCCCATCCTGGGTTCTTAACAATAGTAAGTGAAAGAAAAAAAGAAAGAAAAAGAAAACCATTATGAGGTGCCTAGGCAAGTGCCTCATAACACTAGCTGAGTGGGCATGTTGGAGATTACAGCAATGTGCAACAGCAAACACACAATGCCACAATGCCACAACAGTGTGAATAGCATGATGTACCACATGGACCTCTTGAGGAACTCAGGGACAATACAGATGGACCCTTTACTTATAGAAAGTTTTTTTGCTTGCCTGAGCATGAGAGGGTTGCATGAAACTGCATGAGATAGGAGGGCAGAGAGTGAAAGTTTTCCTCACATAGTTTTCTTTCCCCCCATCTTCTATGAAGAGACTGAGGTCAGTACTTACTCTCTATGCCATTTGTCTTATATGTTTTCCCACTATTTCCACCTGTAGAATATTATTCTCTTCATTCTACAGTCAGCCACACTCTTTCCAAGCAACCTCCTTCAATAAGAAAGAGAGCATACAAGATGCAGAGGTACACAAGATAGAATGAATGACTGCACAGAGTCAGGTATCTGTCAGAATGGTAACAAGGAGAGTGTGCAAGAGGGAACTGACCTCAGCAGATGTGAGAAGTGCTGAGGTAGTACAATGAGGTAACTGAGTAGATATAGTAAAGCAGAATAGAGTTAAAGAGGAGCTCTAACTATCAAGAACAATGAAACAATGAGAGGAGAAGAAAATGGGTCAAGTAAATAAACCCACATGAAGATTACTGGGAGAGCAAGAAACCAGTGAGGGGAAGAGACAAGACCTACATAATATGTTATATAATATAGTATGCACAGTGACAATAGGAGATAGAAAAATGAAAATATTAACACTTATATATGACAAGAGCAGATGGAATGCATGAATGGTGTGGTGAGGAACATGATAAATGTCATATAAGGGGCAACCAGAGGTATGACATATGATGGTAAGAGGGCAAATGATGTATTGCAGGGCAGTATCATGATGAGTAAGCCTAGGGGGTTACAGCAAATACCATAAAATACATAGGAGACGGACAGTAAATATAAACAAAGCAATGACGAACAACAACAACAAAAAATTGATAGAATGTTTCAAATGGGTACGCTGAACTAGAACTTGTACGTCGGCAACTGCCGACATGCTTAATATATGGAAGGTGAGTGCAGGCACAGTGCGTGTGCCGCTTGCAACTCCAACAATATTGTGGTATATTGTATGTAGTCCGTGAGACTGGATGAGAGAGCGGGAGAACAAGCGAGAGGAGAGTGGGTAAGAGGGGGACACAGACGGGGTGTGCGAGGGTGAGTGTGAGGGAACCTGGCAAGACAGACGAAATTCGAGCAAGAGGCGAGTATGAAAGAGAGAATATGCAAGCGGGGGAGCGCGCATGACAGACAGTGAGAGAGCCGTGAGGAAAGCGAGGGGGGGCTCCCTGCCGTTTTAAGTTGGGGGTTGAATTTTCCAAGTCATCACTATTGACCGGCTTGAAACAAAAAACTGGCTAAAATTCAGTTCTTACTGTACGCGTATTGGGCTGGTCAATATACTGTTTGCGGTCCTGTATTGTACTGAATATTGTATTCGCTTCTCCCTTAAAGAGGTTCGTTACTATTGAGCACGAATGACAGTATGAATTACAGTACTCCTATCAACACCACAGCCCTGTCACCGTGCCTGCACATAATCATCAATCTTCAACAAAAGTGTGACTGTTTCCGTCGAGAGCTCAATAGCACTTGTCGACACCAACAATGGTTGCACAACATCTTCTTCCAGAATATTTGAGATCAAACCCTGCAGTTGCCTTCAGTATTGTCCCATATTGGTTAGGGTGAATACGTACCTTTCGGACATTAATCCCTGCGTTGCGATCGCCTAACGCGTGGCGGTTACGAAGTTCCGTGACGATAGCAATGGGGTTCAGGCCAGCATTTTCAGCAAGTGTTATAGGTATGACTTCAAGTGCGTCAGCATACGCCTGGAAGCAGTACGCCTCCATTCCCTTCAATGAGTGAGCATATCGCGAGAGCATGCGGGAGACATGAATCTCTGGAGCGCCGCCACCTCCAATTAGAGCTCTACGACAAGTCAATATGCAACTATCAATCAAGTAATGCAGACACACCGTTTTTTGACAAGACACCTGATGACACAGAGCGCATCATGAAGACTCCTCTCACATTCTTCTAGGACAAGGGAGTTGCCACCCATAGCCAGGATGCTGACCGTCTTCCCTTTGTTTTTTACACCCGTAATTTTTACAACTTTGGTGCCGCTTTGACTGGTCTCCTCAACGAGGTCCGCATACCCGAGCTTGTCTTCCGTGAAGGCCTCAATATCTGCGATTGGTTTGCAACCAATGCTCTTCGTCAAGAAATCAATCTCATCTCGTTCAATGTCCTTGACAGCCAAAATGTTGAGTCGTTTGAGGAAATTGAGCGATGTCTCGTCGACAGCATCCCGCAAAATTGACTTCTGAATCAGAAGCACATTACAGCCTGCTTTTTTGATCTTTTTGCAGATATTCAGGAGATACGTGCGTGCTTCCTTGATCACCTTGTCCATTTGGCGATAATCGTTGATCACGACAGTGTTATCCATCTATTCGGGTGTCAGTCAATAAATTATCTGACAATAGTTCTTTTCCACAAACATCGGGTTTTGGTGCACTTAGCTGGAATTGAATTAAGCCGATTTTGGCCTTCTCTATTCTCGTCGGACCACCAGCGGAAACGATCACATTTTGATTGAGAACGACACCATCTATGAGCTCAGTGTCTTCTATTGTCCCGCCAACCTTCTTGACAATTCGAATATCTCTCAGATCCACATTGGAAGAGGACGAAGTCGCCAAACGGGTGACGGCGGAAACTGCGATTGGGGCCAAAGTAGACGAATACTGGGAAACGATCTTGGAATGCAATTATGATTAGTACGGCCCTAAGGCTGGAAGTAGTAATAAGATTACTTTTGAGTTCAGCGACGTACTCGCTGCTCGAAGAAGAACGGGACGATCATTGAGATCTATGGGAGTTGAAATTTCTGTCAGGAATTCTACCGCTTTTACTGACGCTTTCAAGAAAGATTCGGCAATGATTGTCGGATGGATCCCCTTCTGCAACATCTTCTCTGCTGCCCCAAGAAGACTACCCGCTAGAACAACGACACTAGTTGTGCCATCACCTGCCTCCACATCTTGAGCAACTGATAGATCGACAAGCTGTAGAAAGATATTCAGGTATGGAACTAAAAGATGCGAGTCAGAGCTTAAGATACTTTCCATTTTTGAAGCTGGATGCAAGGCCTGTATGCTGCGAAGGATGGTGGCGCCATCATTTGTTACGATAACTTCTCCTTTGGATGTTTGTATCTGAGAATAGCTATCAACGAAATCAATCGAGCTTGCTTGGGCTTGCTTGCCCCTACCATCTTATCCATGCCGCGTGGTCCTAATGATGTGCGTACGGCATCGCTGATGGCTTGAGAATACAAACCATTTGTAAGTTCAAGATAAAATTATCTCTAACAATATTCATGCGCACCTTTCGCGGCGACCAGGTTGGACAATCGAACCTCCATGGGTTTTCCCTGTCATTGACGCGTTGTACATAAATATCGTTTCGGCGCAAGACAAATGGGAATGCTTACTTTGTCATTAAAAGCGGTGTTTGCCCCCATTGTTGCCGATACGGCAGGTGCAACAGGTATGGATGCCATGTTTTGAGAGAGCAGAAAAAGTGACAAAGAGTTATCTTGCGGTCGATGAAGAGTAGCGCCTAAAAAGGCAAGGCTGTATTGAGGGTCACGTGGGGGATTGCGTAGCCTTCGTCGGGGGTTCTCTCTGCTCTTCAATTAATTGCTACCATCGTCCTCGGTATTGCGTCTCGGTCAGCTTACTACGACGGAGACCGTTGAATCACGAGCACATCTTCTCATGGACTTTGTATGCGCTGTTGTTTCTAGATTGATGTGACCTCACTCATCTCTGCTGCAGTTTGGCAATGCAGCCGTAAATGGTGACCCGGCAGGTTTTTTCGCCCAGTTCGCTCAGTACGACATGCTTTAGATCTCCTTGTGGCATCCTTTACCTGACGATACTACATGTAGAGGTTTTGGGGGAGGTTTTGGTCCTGGTGCTCTCGGCAGGGGATCTTACGATGAGTACTTCAAAGCCTACAGTGTGGCCATGCGTCCAGGGAAGGAACGAGAGAACCTCAGTTATGGAGGAAAAAGTACGTCCACTACTTTTTACTATATTTCGTATTTACCGATGGATTCACTGGATTATTGGTCTACTGTCATAGTCCTTATGCCACCATCTGCATTGACTCAAATAGAAGCCCTTGGAATGCCACAACCATGGACGTTCCAACTTCGAAATCCTGCCAACTCTGCTGCATCGACACATGCTGGTGTCCTTGAGTTCATTGCTGAAGAGGGTGTTGTCAATCTACCATACTGGATGATGAAGACTCTGCGATTGAGTGAAGGGGACCCTATCCGCATTACTGGAGCGAGTTTGCCCAAGGGGAAGCTTGTCAAGCTACAGGCCCAGCATGTTCATTTCTTGGAGATTTCAGACCCCAAAGCCGTGTACGTACTGCTGCTTTTGTCAAATGCAATAATTTGTTCCTAATTTGGACACAGTCTGGAACAAGCACTTCGCAATTTTTCCGCCCTCACCCAAGGCGATATAATCGAAATATCTTATAATTCCATAGTATTTGGCCTCCTCGTCATGGAGACGCAACCAGGTGGCGGAGGAATATCTGTTTTTGAAATCGATCTGGAAGTCGATTTTGCTCCGCCAGTAGGCTATATCGAGCCTGAGAAACCGAAAGCCGCTCCACCCTCGACTATGGCATCCAAGCTCAATATCGACCTGAGCTCCTCTACACCCGGCTCATCGAGACCAGCCAGCTCTACGAGTGGAACGTTCGCAGGCACGGGCAAGGATGGAGATAAATGGGAAAGTTTCAAAGGTAAGGGTGAAACGCTGTCTGGACGGAAAACGAAAGGTCGGGGAATAAGTCATCGCAAGGTCGAAGCGGTGTCTGCGGGGAGCAAGATAATTCGCACAGAGTTAGGACATGTTGTCTCCTACAATTGCATTGTCTCACTGACAGTTTTCCAGCCAGCACCGTATCGTTTCGAACGATGATCTGAATCACGACATCAATGCCCCCGCACCCTTGAATCTTCCTTTCGGAAAATTGTTTTTCGGCTTCCATATCTCGCCGTACGTGCCGCCCCCCTCGAACGGTGCCGAAGGCGAACAAATGGTGTGCATTCATGCGATGTTTATCCATGTGTCTAATCCCTTGCGATGTAGTCTCCTATCTTCCACGGTTCAGGCCATACTCCTTCGGGTCGCTCCATGTTACCCTCTTCACAGTCTTCAACGAAAGGCAAAGCGAAGGAACAGAAAGCATCGGACGGTGTCAAGTGGGGGCAAGGTCAACAGCTAGGCGGACGCTCGTCTGCAAATACAATTAACTATGGCACTGGCTCTATCGGTGCAGGCGGGGCCAGTGTGCCACGCCCTGGTCAACGACGACCAAAACTGCGCAGTCCTTCTCCAGAAGAAGATTGGGGTGTTGACGATGATGATGATGATGTGATTGCCATCGATAGCGATTAGCGAGATGTAGCATAGAAGATCGGTTGTACAATACTGAATTGGCACAGTAGACATATGTACAGTATCTCCGCGTCGGGAATAATGTTATATCGAGCCACTCAACACACTTTTATAATCTCCAGCCTGACAGCATGCGTTCCATTATAAACTGATGGTGACTGATGTTTTTTACAACATTACAACGCCTACACCACTTCCAACCGCTTTGTCACCAATTGCTGTCAAACCAGCCAGCGGTTTAGTTCTCCAGTTATATAGATAGAAATTGAGCAATCCATCGCCTGAACCGAACTAAGGAGAATATCGATGTGAGATGACATCGCAGAAGTGCGAACATTGGTGGATGTACCTTGAGGTCTTGAAGGAACATAGTGTTGTCCATCAATGTTAACGCGTTGAACACGTCAAATTTGGCTTCATTTGCGATGATGATTGCGTCACCAATGAGGTCGTGCAGGCGACGCTTCAAAAGGCCACGTTCTTCCGCATCCTCCTCGGATGCCGCGTCCGTGGCATAGTAAAAGAGGTATGCAGCCTCGAGAAGGTTATACTTCTGGTGATTCATAATGGTGGAGGGCAGTGTATAAAATGAGAAGAAATCCGTGATCTTTTTTGTTTCATGGTTCTGCAAAATATGAGCAATCACTCCAGAGCTGTAGAGGTCAGCACCTACCTCGACGACATATGTCCACACAACTTGTCCTTCCCTTCGTCCGGTGTCGGCGTTTATCTCGCCAACTCCTCGTCCGCTAAGTAATTGGTGTCGTACCTCATCGACAGTCATCAAAGGTACCATATCGAACCGCTCCATATATTTGGCGAATAGATCTGTTACCTGCGGTACGTCATGATCATCCATCTCACGTAGACCAGCGCGGGAAAGATGGAGGGTCAAGGGGAGCTTGTACTGCCGAATCATCCGCGCAAGTGTCATGTTCCTCGGAACATAGGTGAACTTGACGTCAACGAGCTTGGGGACATTGAGTGTCCGATGGTAATATCTAAATCGTTGGGCTCAGTTTAGGTTCGACGTTGCTTGTCGAGAGAGCTCACCGGCATGTGGAAACGGGGGTTGGCAGGAGGACACCAGCCGTGTATATTGCTTGGAATATGCCTTTCAGATGGCATTGTCTTGTCACTTCTTTGATGAGAACGGGGGCCAGACGTTTGGATCGCAGTTTTTTGTGTATACAAAGGTAGTTGATTTCACTGGCCTCAAATACCCTGGGTGACAAACTCAACTTCTGCTCTCTGAAACCGAGATCTGAGACTTACTTGCCGCGAACACGCAGAGTTACAGGTACTCCAGAGATAAAAGCTACGAGCTTCTTGTTGGATGATACACGAACGCCAATATGCCATTCTTTATGATAACCAGGAGGCTTCAAGGCCCTGAATACATGTTAATACCATACGTCAATGTTATTAACTGTAACTTGCCATTCCAAAAATTCAGCAGTGTACTGAAACCGGAACGCAGCCATGTCATCTTCGACGTAGTTCGCTGATAGAAGCTCGTACACTTCTCTAATCTAACGAGATATAGAGTAAGAAAAGAAGTAGGAGTGGATGGAAGCTTATTGACTTGTCTTGCGTCGATGATGTCTACAATAGACCATTCAAAGTCTTTGGGTAAAGGATATGGGTCTTGGCGCACTTCCTCTCTTAATCTCGATGGTTCAATAAAACCGTCGTCTTCAGGTGGTTCTTCGTCTGAAGGATGTCAAAAGTGCCCGGGAATATAGATGGGTGGAGGACATACTGTAGTATGGTACAGGTTGAGTTGCCCAGAACTAGTCGATATTGAATATTTATCTCCAAAGCCTTCTTAAACTTGCGAAGAGAGATTCACCTTATGATCGCCCGCATCCTTTTTGTTCTTCCCCCCAAGCCCTGATTTTCCCTGGACGACATCTTTGAGCTTCAGCTGTTCAAGCAACATCTTCACGGTGTCTTCGTCTGCGCCAGATGCGTTCTCGCCGTGTTCTTGCTTCACCTTCTCCAGTGTGGCATCCACGACCGCCTGAGACACGGCATCACCCTTGAGCATGCTCAGGACCTTTGCAGCCCTAGACTTCTTCTTTTTCTTCTTCTTAGATGACGTGCTAGTAGATGCGACGAGAGTACTGTTGTCCAAGGGATCTACTGCTGCCCCACCGTCGTCTACGTCAGAGCCAGAACCTGACTCGTCTATATGGCTTTCATCCTTGACTTGCTCGTCCGCCACAATTTCAGGTGCTTTCGCTTTGTCCCCAGGCATTTTTAGCTGGACCGTGACAGTGGTACAGAAGATAAATGTGCACGGCAAAGCCCGAGGGCACACCACGCGGCTATCTCAAGCTATTTTTCTAGATGAGTCCCCGCGTAGTCCAGCCTGACTTTATCTTCAATCTCGAGATGAATCCTCGCGTTGGACAACAGTGTTTCTTTTGATTGCTATCACTTTTCTCGCTCTTTCTATCTCTGCTTTTCCCGCTTTTTGTTTCTTTTGTATTTTATATGCTACTCCAGTGTCACGCACTCTTGTTTGTCGGAGATCTTAACAAAGAAGTATTGGCAGGTGCCCTGCGCCGGGGACATCGTATTTTCGCTGTCATTCTATTTGTGTGCTAGCCAGTTTTTGCGAGGTGCAAAGTCGATTAGATCTATAAATCCACTCGTCGCCTTTTCTTCACTCTCTCGGCCAATGAAGTCATCTCCAAAGTGCTTTCATCACAGGTGACCTTTGTTGATCTCATCTCCGTAGTCCTTGAAACCGGCTCTTTCGCGCCACGACCACGCTTAACTGATGTCACCAGTGGTGGCGAAGTCAGCGACGGATTCTCTGGCGGTAAGGGCAGACCAGCTGCAGCCATCGTGGCGCCGGAATCCTGAGCGTTTGAGGTAGATGCATTTGAAATTCCGTAAGTCGAGAACGCTTTCAGATCAGCTGTGAATAGGACCTAAAAGGAAAATCAGCTAATTGGAAAGCGCAAGCGCACCTGGACATACGGAATGAGCCCACCCGGCATAGTCACCCCAGACACCAAAAAGCTTCGTATTGACTTCTTCATACAGCTTGGACGTCATCAATTGCTTCTTGCCGACCGGGCCACGAAAACCGTAGTGCTTTATCGCGATCTGGTGCACATGAGTATCTACCGGTATTACTTCTTTCTACGATAAACGACAAAATTAGAAAACGAAATATATCGTGGAAAATATCGACACCGACTTTATCTAAACTCATAAGGAGAACACAATCTGCAACCTTTCTGCCAACACCCATGAACTTCAAAAGCTCTCGCCGAGCCTCTTCAGTGGGCAGGTCACGCAGTGACGTTAGCCACAGCTCAGGTTCCTTGTAAGAGTCGATCAACATCTTTGCTGTCTTCTGGATGAACTCGGCACGATACCCAAACCCCAAGGTCCGGAGTTGTGACGCAACAATAGACCCAGCGAGGCGTGATGGCGGCGGGAACGGGTGGTAAGCTTCAAGCTCCAGTTCAGATGTCACGGTCTCCCTGTTCGAGATCATGCTGGCTTCTGTCGCCAGTTCAGGACTTGGCAGGTGCAGAAGGGGACTCGAATATGTTGTGCAGAGAGAAGTCACCATCTTTGTGATACGTGCAATATTATTGTTGGAAGAGCATATAAAGCTGGTAATGAGAAGTGAGTCGAGATTAGAAAGTCAAACCCAAATGCGTACGACACGAGATTCTCCCAAGGATCCTGTCGCAACATGCGAATTCCTTCGAACCGTGTTCTTAATCGTGCAAACACGGGATCTTTCTCGCTCCATTCGTTGTACAGCTCGTCAAGGTCTACACCCAGTTGAAAATAGTCCTTGATCCATGTCAAAGTCTCAGACTCCCGATGACATCGTTCGTGGTCTGAGAGTTTTTCAGGAAATTCAGAGCGATAAAAAAGGGCGTTTGGCGACTGCCGCAGGCGGACGACGCGGTCCTGAAGACAGAACCGGTACTCGCAGGTTGGGATGAAGGGGTGAGGTGAAGACGACGTGTGAAGCGGGTATATTGACCATCGAAATGACTGGCCGCACTTGAGAACGGCAGCCAAAGAAAGCTGAACCAGAGGTAGAGGAAGAATGCAAAAGCCAAGCGGGGTGAGGCCCATTCTGAGCGCTGAAGTTGAAGATACAGTACTGGTATTATATAGTACAGCCTCAGGCCGGCAACACCTGTGACTGTCGAGTTGAACAGTCCTTCAAGTTGTCTTTATTTCACTAATCCTATCCACAGAAGAGATTTTAGCAAGCTCAGTCACAATGCATTGTGATTGACCTTGCTGAAATCTCTTCTGATGCCTATCCAGAATAACAGCTCGATCTACGATGTAACAGGTACTCTTAAGAGAACAAAGCAACGGCGGACACTCGTTCGCTATTTCCACACAAATAGAAATGCGGCTGAGATAACAACATGTGTGCGGAAGCTCACACAGTCCGTCGACAGCTTCTTAGTAGGCAGACCCTTGTCGTCAGCTGCTTGAGCAATTCCTGATCGCTCGCAACAGGTGGAGAGTACAGTAATAATCGAGACTAGAGCAGAGGTGCGTCGGAGCATATGGCTATCTTCATACGTTTGTTTAATGTGTACATAGGAAAATCGAGAGGAAATGCATGGGGGTCTTGAAAACGTTGACCATGTGGAGGCAGAGGCCACACGTGAGGTCGTGCACACCGTCGCTCATGCAGACCCAGAGGTGACGCGTGTGGCTGTGCTTGTCGTTGGTCATGAGGAGTCGGAGGCTACGCGTCCATCAGTTCTCATTCCAGTCATGCAAGTTATGGTTCAAGCGTGCATGGCCTTTGCTCCTCTGCAGTCTGCAGCTGGTGGCCTTTCTAAGGTGATTGAAATGGTCGAGGTGTGGAACAGTTGCCCTCTCTAACTCTACACCACAACACCTCACATACTACCTGCCTATGCAAGACAGGAAGGATCTCAGAACAAAGCCCTCGTCGCCGAATTAAAGTCGTCTTTCTCCAAGCTCGTCACAATGCTTCAGGGCCCACTGAAAAATGCGGATTCGTGTCCGCTCGCCCTCCGTCAGCGCATAGAGAGATTATGTACGTGACTTTACTCTCATTCCTTGCGTGTCCTTGTCAGTCATGTCTAATCCTTACGTGATATGACAGCTCGATCCACGATGTAACAGACATTCTTGAGGGAATTAAGCAACGGCGGACATTCGTTCGCATTCTCCATGAATATACTGATGCAGCTAAAATAGCGGCATGCGTGCATACGCTTAAACAGTCCGTCAACAGCTTCTTGGTAGGCAACCCATTGTTTTCGGTCGCTTGAGCAATTCCTGATCGCTCGCAACAGGTGGAGACTACACTGACGATGGAAATCGGAGTAGATGTATGTTGGAGCACATGATCATGCTCCTGCTTTTGTTGAACGTGTGCACAGGAAAGCCGAACGGAAATGCACGTAGGTTTCGTCAGGACAGAAAATGTTGTCCATGACGAAGCAGAGGCTACACGGCAGGCCGTGTATGATGTGACACAGGTGCGGTGGTCTGGTTTCCCCTGGATATTGTAGAAAAAAGGCTGACAATACCCATAGACGGTCGATCGTCGTAAGTGATTCGTCCCTGTATTGATGTAAGGCTGACTGAAGCGCAGACAAGGTGGTCCGGTGCCGCGCTGTGCGACTCGATCACGATAGCAAGCGAGTGTCATGCATGCGAGACACCAGGGTGGAGACTAGTGATACTGGTTCAACGGAGAGATAGCTGGGACTTCGCCGATGGAAGGGAATCCACAAGGTCGGATATTCTGGCTGGATGGAGTGGCGGGAACGGGCAAGTCTACCATTACTCAGACCATCGCCAATCACTTCAACAGCACTCACGAGCTTGGTGCATCCTTTTTCTATTCGAGGAACAATGCTGAATTCAGTAACGTCCGTTTGGTATTCCCCACGATAGCATATCAACTGTTGTTGTTCAATCCCTCGTTCTGGAAGCACCTATTCGAAGCGATGGACAGGGACCCCGACGTGCAATATGCGCTTGCCCCAATGCAACTGAAAAAGCTCATCATAAATCCTTTACATGCTGCCATGCGTGAACAGACATTCCCATCATGTATCGTCGTCATCGACGCTCTGGACGAGTGCAAGGACGAGAATGCGACATCGACCATCCTGCTGTTTGATCTGCTCGATCCTGAAAGTCTGGAAGCTTTGCTTGACCTGGAAGAGAGCACTGTGCACCTGATGCTTCACCACTTGCACTCCATCACTATTGTCCCTGACGCTGGAAGTGGTTCTGTTCGACTGATTCATCTGTCATTCCATGACTTCCTCATTGACTCTATCTGTTGCAATGATACTAGCTTCCTCGTTAACCCAGCGCTTCAGCGTACCTCGCTTGCGGAGAGCTGCCTGCGAGTTCTGCAGACCCTCTCGCCAGACATGTTAAACATCGGGGACTCGTCGGTCTATAATCAAGATGTCGTCAATCTACCCGCCCAGATTGCAATTCTTATCCCTGCCCACATACAATATAAATGTCGACATTGGGCGCCTCACCTGTCAAGTGGTAGTATTCACGATGTGATTCTGGATCTACTCCTCGGCTCTGTTCGAATCAATTGCTGAATTGGCTGGATGCTATGAGCTTGTTGGGTGAGTCGGACGACGCGATGACTGCGCTGCAGTCCGCATACAGTATAGTGAAGGTAGGTTGTCTCGATTTCTCTGCAGGATTTATTAACAAACGATGTGGGTTGGAAATAGAAAGTGGCGTCCCCACAGACTGAGATTTTGGGCCTTCTGGACGAGTGTACAAGAATGATGCGAGAGTTCCACCCCGCGATCAGTGTGGCATGTTTGCAGCTTCACCACCACGTCATACCATTTCTACCTGCCGAGGCTCGACTATCACAGGTGTACGGACCAAAATCCCAATCTGGCATCGATGTCAAGGAAGGACGAGAGCAGACATGGAACCCATGTGTTATGCGTCCTAGCAGTACATACTGATTCTGTCGCATTCTCCGGATGGCAGACGGCTGGTGTCTGGTTCATACGATCAGACTGTCCGGCTATGGAACGTTTCCACCGTGGCTGTTCTGCAGGTCATGACAAGCCACAGTAAACCTGTTTGTTCAGTCACATACTCACCCAATGGCAGGTGCATCACCTCAAGTTCGTGCAATCAAACTGTCGGAATCTGGGATGCGACGTCCGGTTTGCAAGTCAATGTGTATACTGGACACTTAGAAACATTTATATACATCGCATTCTCAGCGGATGGTCTCTGTGTGGCGTCAGGAGACTGCTGGGAAGATCCATGTTTAGCAGATGGAGGCCGCTCGCAGGTCCATAAAGGTGCTTGAAACGCGTGGAGAGGTGCTATCGTTTGGATTTATCAGCCCTGATCAGCTGGTAGTCGCATCGATCAGCGGATTCATTTAAACATTTAAACTAGGTTCAGGTTCCTGCATCGGGCAGCATATCCATCCAGGAAAGCTCCTAGCCTTTTCCATTGCACCGGATAAGACGTTTGCAGTTTCCTGGATCAAGGCGGGGGTCTCAACGTCTGGGATCCACAGACATGGATAGTACAAACAATGGTCAAGCCTGATCGACACTCATTTTTCTTCGGAAATCTGCTGGACTCGGCACACTTGGTCGTTACCTCCGACAACTCATGTAAGGTCTGGCATACTTGGACTTGGAAGCGAATCTATCAGCTCCAGTTCTCCCCCACTGGGCCATTTCCAGCATCGGTGTCTCGAGACGAGACAATACGTTTGTGGGATCTGAATGTCGCCGAGTCGCCATGCAAGGACCCATTCGGTACCATCTTTGCCAGCTGTTCCTCTGGCGGGATCGTTGAGGTTCGGACAGTGGAGTCGAATAATCTAGTGCGGACGCTTCGCCACGACTCTTTACATCGGTCAAGTCAAGTCATGGCAATAACTCCAGACGACAAGCTTCTCGCGCTATACGGGTCCACGATGTCGGATGCAGATGTCCGCATCTTCGACCTGCAGTCTGGCCAGATGTATGCTAGACTCGAGCACACTTCTGCAAGATCCGCCTCATTTCATTCCGACAGTAGACAGGTCGCTTTTCAGGTTGAGGGCTCAGTCGAGCTCAGGGACATGGACAGCAGCACCCATGTGCGGAAGACACTGCCATATAGATGTTCTATCCCCTGGCGTTTTCTCCACAGGGTGATTTGCTCGCGCGGCTGGGACAGGATGCCTTTGGCCTGCTGAATGCTATCTCGGGTGAAGTCGTCACACAGAAAACTCCCATGCCACTCGGACCTATGCAAGCCCACCTGGGCTGTGGATGGAATACGGTTTTGACGGGTGATAGGCGTGGCGGGGTGCGTGTCTGGGATGTGGCATCGGCGAGATCAACCAAGCAGGTCCACCTGCTCTTTGGCTGCGATACCAAGCATTGGTTGGCATTCTGCGCCTTCTCCGATAGCCACAGAGAAGCATCGTCACGTACCACGGCTTCTTCCCCCTAACCCCAGTACCGTCCCCCATGCGCCGCAGACGACCTTATACCTACCTCTACCTAGGCTGCAAGAAGATGGCTGGATATGGTTGGTCGGAGAACGGACAGGCGAACGGCGAGTGTGTTGGCCTCCACCCGCATACATATGTCTAAAACCAGCATTGGACGAGAACATCGTTATCTCTCGGGATACAGTTGTGCTGTCGACGGATACCGGTCGACTCGTGATCCTTCAATTCAATGATCAGCTTTAGAACACAAGCTCTGGTTTGTAGATGAACTTCACCGGGCGTTTATTATACTTCTTTTCGATAGGTCGCATGTAACAATGTTGCTGTTCTGATTTCAACGCGTTACTTTCCAATGACTACGTGTTCTTCCTCTTGGAGCAGGAGATCGGCATACAAGCTGAGACTCCCGGTCCGACAATAGATGGTTGAACTCGATTGTCGTTCACGGCGTCGGTGAAGCGCGGGAGGCGACGGAGCTGGTACTGGCAAGCGCTGTTCATTTGCTGCTTTTCATCCTTTCCTCATTCTTCACCGTCCACGACCTTTTGCTACCTTTTGCCTTTCTCAGTGTCCCTAAGTTTCTTCTTCTGTCTCACGCACGCACATATATATTTGCTTCTCCTGCTCCTCATGACGTTAAATGTCCTTCCCATCGCGTCTTTCATAGCGAAACGCTGTCTGCTTCCGTCCACACCATGCAGCTTGGACAGAAAACTCTCACTTCCAGTCGCATATGCCAAGGACTGGCTGAACCTAGGTCGTGTTGTAATTTATTTACACTCTCCTGTCTTCGCACACGGGCAACTGTACACAACACCCTCACCAGTACAGAAACACGCGTGCGCATGTCAATTGTGGGGAGTGTTTTCCGGCGCTGTCTTGGTGCGGTGCGCGGTTGATACAGTGCAAACTACAGAGAAAGCAAAACAGACGCTTCAAGTTGTGGCTGTCGAACAGTCAATCTTTCAACTTGAAGTTTACCCCCACGGACAGCCTAAGGCACTGGCAATAGGCTGTTGCTTTACTGCAACATGGTTGCAAACGGAGACTCCTTTCTTCCTCGTATACAGTCAGTTTTTTACGCTGTCTTTGACGTACGGCAAGGTCCAAAGATTGTGTATCAAGTACCAGAAGGCCTTATAGCCACCTCCTCTTCCACGTCCGGGGCAACCTCTTTCACCTCCTCGCCCGCTCCATCCACCCCAAGCACCGAGAAAAGTACATCTAGCTCGCGTGCATCTAGCACCTCCATCGCCATCCCGTCACGACATGATTCGTATTCGAAAATATCCCCTCACAAACGTTCATCATCCTCCAACAGAATCCTCTTTAACTTCGATGACATCTCAAAGGCCATCATTCCCCCAAGTTCTCTGTGCGGTAGGTTGGTCATCTGTGCGACGAGAAAGTGTAAAATAGTCGGGTTTCCGGCGGAGCTAAGAGGGAAGTACGAACGCAACTATTTTCGCTTTAACCTGTGTTTTGTGTTTGATCGTTCAGCAGACCTGAGCTGCTACGAGCCAGTCGTTCGCAAAGTCAGCCGTGTCTTGACGTCTTGCGAGGTACTCGTCCCTTTGGTGAGGCACAGGTACTCGCAACTTATTGACCACATCCCGACTGCAGGAAGAGTCTGCCTTTCTTTCAACCCCGGGAACGTCGCTTAAATTGCACACCATCCTTGAACAACTCTACGAAGACCTCAACTCGTATTCGGAGACTTCTATCGTTTTGGATCATTTTAACTCCATTGAGCTCAAAATCTTCCCTTTCTATCCCAATCCTCCTCCAGTCAAAGAGTGGATGGTTCCCGTCTTCCTCATCAATCTGGAAAAGGCCATAGAACCGAATTGGGACCTGACCATGGCTAAGGTTGGTTCAGTGATGATCCTTCTCCATCATTCATACTCATGCCTTAAGAAAGGTCTGTCAATATATTGATGGCATAAATCATGTTAGCCGTATCGCTCATCTCGCGGACTGTGATATCAAACTCACCCGTCAGGCAATCTCCCACCTCTTGTGAGTGTCTTAAACTACAAAAGTGGTTGATGCTGATCTACTCCCCGGCCGCCAGATATTATCAAGTAATCATGACAATTGACATATTTCAGTACTCAAATATGTATACACTTCGCAAAAGTATACAATGGCTCGCGGACGAGGCTCATGTCAGAGAAGAATGTGGCCCTTATGTTACAAAACCCGGTAAGCCGGCATGCAGAATAAGCGCAAGTCTCTGACCTGCCCCACAGGCAAGAGAATTCCCGATTGGCCCAAGCTATTATACTTGTACTCCCGTCTCAAGCCAGGAAAGTGCGTCTTCGAGTGGATGCAAGACCACGACGTCCAGAATATGGGTCTTGACGTGCGGCGTTTCACAAGCTTTGGGGTGATAAAGGTCTGTCTTCTGCATTCAGAACCTCTAGTCACAGACCTCAAGTCAGTGCTTCAGGGTTTCTTGGTCCGTGTTCGCCGGTGGCCCGTCTTGATGTCGAATTTAGAACCTCCAAGAGCGGGCAACAAGAAGTCGAAGTCTCCATCCCCACCGTCACCGTCTGGACGGAAACGCTCAGCTAGTCTCACACTGTCCTCTATCCCAACAGCACCTCTACCCACCGAGTCTCGTTCTCGTCGCCGTATATCTGATGCATCTCCGGCCCACGTGTCCGTGAGCACCCGTCCTGCAGCAGGGTTTGCGTCGCCACCTTCGCATGAGGTTACTACGAGCCCAGCAGAGTCCTCTTTGGAGCGGTTGCACGCACGCAGCGCACGTCAGTCGATGCAGCTGGGAAACCCAAGTCTGGCCATGCCGCGAAGGGCACGAACTCTGCGGTCGCGAGGTGAAGGGGGCGAAGTTCGGAGGCACTCTCTTGTCTCTCCGACTTCGTTGTACGAGGTTGTGCATACGCTCGCAGGCACAAGTGCCACACAAGGAAATGATATCGCAAACATGAATGTACCCGTCATAACGGGCACCAGCACGTTCACCACACTGCCGGTGCGACCCCGGCCCTCCCGTTCTCCGTCGTCTCCCGCCGTCACAACGCAAAAGTCCATGGCAGCAGGGCAGGGTGCCGAGACACCAAAGACCACCGCTTATCCCCCCGAATTCATACCTCTGCTTGATGGCGAACACCATGCTGATGAGCTATGTACACGGTTTGAAGTCGGTTGGCCAACGTTGGAGAAATGGCTGGTTGCAGTAGGTGAAGGTAGAGGTAATGGAGACTTCGGTAATGTCTTGATTGTATATCGTTAAGCACCTTGGGCACATAAGTACGATCACCGAACTGAATCCATCGCTTATGGACACAATGAACGCTGAGACATCTAGTGAAAGCACATGGCGAGATTCGTCAAGCCAGTGTTCTATTAGTGTTGATATATCCGGTCCCATAACATGTGTACATTAATAGGGTGGGTGCGAACGGATCCGATGTTTCGACGGGAGTGATGTCGAAACTGGTTCCCCAAACATCTCTCACGTCACGCAAAAACTGAATTCTGTAATAGACAAATCATTACGAGCCGCGAGGCTTGAAAATGGTACATTGCAGGGCACTCACGTTCGCTCAGTAGGTTCGCTCATTTTACATCGGCCAGGGTCCTCACTCCCGAGGACCATCATGAGCAAGACCAGTATTTGATGTTGTTGATCCACGCAGCCGTTCTTTCTGATTTCGGCCAGTAATGCCCTTGATGCTTGAAGTCCTACATCTTCTGGAGTGACGCCTGGCTGTGACACGGCTTCTGAGCAGTGCAAAGCCGACGTTGTCGACTCAGCAAGGAGAGTCAGTGCGTAACCCGGCGATCTTGGAGAATATTAGAGACGGTAAGGGACTTCGTGCTATGCAACACTTACTTTCCGCTGTCTTCTCCTTTGTACACGTCAGAGTATAGATAAATGTCAGGAATGTAGCAGTTCAGGACGGATCGCGCAGATTCGATCATACGATTTGAAAATTGTGGGCTCACGCGTACGGCATGTCTATTTGAGATGAAGCTAATGTGTGCGCTGCTGTCACCAAGAGGACACGGACTTACGCTACACCTCGAATCCGTTTGATCTTCCCGGGGTTGATGAAGTTCAGAGTGTTTACTTGCTTTACTACGGGGCAAAGAAACTGGATCTCGCCGCCTCCAAGTGGGGGAGAGCCGCGTTTTTTGATCTATCAAGGGCCCATGTAGCAGTGAGTCGGTCACGAAACAAAGATACATACCCGCAGCTCCAGTCCTTCGCTGATGCCGAACATTTGAAGATATGGTAAGGTGACTGTACGAATGACGTCTGCCTTCGATACTGCATGTCAGTGGAGGCGCAAATCACAAACCTTTTCACTCACTGATAAGTCTTTGTCGTCTGTGGTTATGCCTTTCAAAGTCACATCAAACGGCTTTTTCGAAAATGGCGCTAGCATGATGACGGGCTCCAGGTAATACCCAATGGATCGTGATAGTGGACAGTCATGGGTGACTGGGCCACCGGAGATGATACCAGGTTTCACCAGTACAGCAGTACCTGGTTTCTGGTCAGTTGAGCGTATCATTAGCACCTAGACTGGCCGTACCGGTAAGCGAGATCTCTATCACGGTCCCATTCGTAACTTTTTCCAGCAGCCTTAGCAAGCTGACCTCGTAATCTGCACAGGACATATTCTGCTCAGGGTGCTCTGTACCTGTAACAGAAAATCATGAGACACACCTCGTAAACCAGGATTCTGGTCATCGAGCCGTATTTTGTCGATTTTTGTAGGCTTTCCACTTAGGATAGATAGAACAAGTCGGCTCCTAAGCCATTGGTGGCCACTGAATTGTAGGACAGAACAGGACTGCGCCATCGTCGAGTTGTAGTAAAGGTCGTTGCCGCAAAGTTTTGAACTCTCAGGCAAGGAGTTGATTGGTCAGCAAGCAGGTGCCTCACACATCACTGACGATACTAGTAGACTTCAGGTTCTCTAGATTAGCCTTGTCGAAATGGCCGCAGCAGATGTCTCCAGGATGAACGGAACTCTGCCCGCCGACGACTGGCACAACCGATACTACCATGTTGATCAGATTCTTCATAGGGCGGGTCCAAGGACAGACCCCTCTTTTGTGGCAGGGGACGAAGTACATTTTCATTCATACCAGAGTTATTTCGCTCTCAACCAACATCTTCTTAGGTAAAGGGCTTTCTGCGTAACAAGTGCAAGATTCTGGTCATAGGCGCTGGTGGCCTGGGGTGCGAAATCCTGGCTAACCTTGCGCTTTCGGGATTCAAAGACATACATGTCATTGACATGGATACAATCGATATTAGCAACCTCAATAGACAATTCCTGTTTAGGTTTGTTCTGTGTCTCCCAGCCTCCGACGTCAGATTGTGTCAGTCCTCAGGCGAACCTATGGCATCTCCAGACCTAAAGATGTTGGTCAGCCAAAAGCAATTGTCGCAGCCGAGTACGTGATGAAGCGAGTTCGAGGCGTGAAAGTCACTCCGTATGTGCCATCATTGGAGTGATGTAAGTGCACGTTCATGGAAGTTTCAGGTATTTTGGCAAGATACAGGACAAAGACGATGATTACTACCTGCAATTCAATCTTGTCATTTGTGGTCTCGACTCGGTGGAGGCAAGAAGATGGATCAATGCAACGCTTGTCAACCTCGTTGACCCAGAGAACCCGGAGAGCCTGAAGCCACTCATAGATGGTGGCACAGAAGGTTCGTACACCAGCGCATCTGAGGACTTATCTAGTAGGCTGACAGACTCTGTGAAGGATTCAAAGGCCAAGCTCGTGTCATACTACCGACAGTCACATCATGCTACGAATGTTCCCTTGACATGCTCAATAAACCCACTGCATTCCCCATCTGCACCATAGCCAACACGCCACGTCTTCCGGAACACTGTATCGAATGGGCATCCGTTTTGGAGTGGCCACGGGTGCAAGGAGGTGCTGCACTGATCAGCCATACCCAGAGTACTGTCTGACGCATAGCCCTTAGATAAGAGGATGAATACAGATGAACCAGAGCACATTAACTGGTTATACCAAGTCGCTTCCACACGAGCGAAGGAATTCAAGATCGAAGGTGTGACGTGGTCACTAACTCAGGGTGTCGTCAAGAATATCATCCCCGCAATTGCATCGACCAACGCCATCATCGCCGGTACGTATTTGGTATTTTGAACAAGATCATTGTGTCCTGACGGTCGTCCGCCATCCATAGCATCTTGTTGTAACGAAGCGTTCAAGATCGCCACGAGTTCAGCAGCGTACCTGAACAACTATTTTATGCTGATCGGGATTGACAGCGTCTACTCGTACACTTTCGAGCACGAAAAGCGCGACGACTGTCCCGTCTGCGGTGGCGAGTCGCTGGACATCTCGATACCGCGAGAATGGACGGTGGACCGCTTGATCGAAATGCTGGTCGAAAAGCAGGACATGTGAGCCCTACACTGTATGAAATGTGCCCCTAGTCACGCTTAATCTGTCCTTAGCCAAATCAAGAAGCCGTCGCTTTCTACGCCCACGAAGCAGATCTACTTCCAGGCGCCACCACAGCTGGAGGAGGCGACGCGGCCAAATTTGGAGAGGAAAGTGTCCGAGTTGGTGCCGGACGGTGGGGAAGTGATGGTGACTGCGACAACATTGCCATTCAACTTGTCTCTGCGTATAACATACGTATGAGAATTAGACACCTTCCTGTCGCTTGTTGTTAAAGAAAGTAGTCATTTGGGTGTGGTGGATTATACCGAGTATGCCACGATCTGAGGTTAAGGCTTGGTGCGCTGACTAATTGAAGAGGCTGAAGTTCGGTTTGCTTCACTTGTGTCCACCTTCGTCTGCACCGCCGAGCGTAACACATCTTTGAGGCTTCGAACGACCCCAACTACTTCGTCAAGCTTGTCGACCAACCTTTTCCTGTTCATAATGCCCAAATCTGACTTGCACAAGGCTGGCTGGGAACAGAGCGAATTCCCAGTTCTTTGTGAAACCTGTGAGCCGACCCGGCATCCGCTACCTTTGGTCATCTAACTCTACCCCACAACAACCAGGCCTGGGCGACAATGCCTTCGTTCGCATGGTGCGCCACTTTCCCTCTCTCTGTCCAAGCGACTCACGAACCGCTCTCTGCCCTGCTGCAGTCGAAGCAGGAATACGGGCGCTCCTGCGGGACCTGTGCGCGGCCGTTCACCGTCTTCCGCTGGAATCCGGGCACGGGCATGCGCTTCAAGACGACGGTGATCTGCCAGACGTGCGCGAAGATCAAGAACGTGTGCCAGACGTGCCTGCTTGACCTCGAATACGGGCTGCCGACGCAGGTGCGCGACACCGCGCTCGCGCTGCAGAACGAGGCGCCCACGAGCGACATCAACCGCGAGTACTATGCGCAGAACTTTGACAGCAAGGTGCGTTCCCTGTCTCCGCGTCTCGTCTGGTTGGCTGATGGTCGTTGACGGGACGCAGTTGGAGGGCAACCAGAGCCTGCTCGATTCGGGGCGCGCGGCGTCGGCCGGGAAGGAGATGCTGAAGCAGCTCGCACGGTCAGATCCGTACTACAAGCGCAACCGGCCACATGTATGTTCGTTCTATATGAAAGGGGAGTGTACGCGGGGCAACGAGTGTCCTTACCGGTGAGTGCCTCTCCTGTCCTCAACGTCGTGCATCTTTCCTGATATAAGTGACAGGCACGAGAAACCAGTCGATGACGAGCTTTCGGGGCAGAATATACAGGATCGGTACCATGGACGGAATGACCCTGTCGCACGGAAAATCATGAGGACACATGCGGTCAATCAGGGCTTGCAGCCGCCAGAAGACCCATCCGTTGTCTGTTTCTTTCTTCACCTATCGTTCGTTGCCACTCGGCTCACTCTTGCTTCCTAGATGTCTTTGTTTTTGTCTTCGCTACCGGCGTCCGCCACTGAAAATAGCATCCGCGCACGTGTCGTCAAGTCGCTCCCCATGATTCAGTCCTCGTCAATACGCTCCATCGTGCATGTCGTTAAATCACGGTGGGTGTCACCATATTTTATTTTTACTCGTACAGCTACATAGTATTTGACTATCTCAAGGTGTGCCTTTGTCAATTTCAAAGACCGTCCCTCGGCAGAACAGGCGGCGGAGGCGTGGGCCAATGGCCTCGATCTTGACGGTGAGCGACTTGGCGTGCGGTGGGGCAGGAGTAAAAATAGCACCGCAGCAGGCAAGCTTGGTGCACCATCTTCAGACGCAGGGCAGGCTGTCGCGGCATGAGTGTAAAAAGTATGGTTGGTCATGTGTAGGATATGCGTGCTACGTCATTACAGTAGTCATATTGCCACTATATACCGGGACTTCTTGAGTCCCGACTGCTGTTTTCCTGCGACTGGGCTTGGATGTTGACGTTAATGAGAAAATACCACCGTAACCTAGACAACAAACCCGCCTGCAATGACAGACGTCAGCCATGTCGCTATTGGCAGCAAGCCGGAGCGCGTTGCGAGAGCTTGGCCAAAATTGACCAAGCCAGGACCAGCTGTTCAAGGACAGACTGTCAGCCGTATGGTAAAAAAAAGTGCACTTCTTGAGGCTTACGGCAGATGCCCTGGATTCCCCAGCCAACGCCGAATAAAGCAGCACCGGCGATCAGCCGCGCATCTATCTTACCACCCTTGGGGGGGCGGACTCTGATATTAGATGAGCGATAAAGCACAGTGGCGAGAGGAATTGCGCCGAGGGCGAGGTAGACGAGAGAGGGGTCAAATGAAGGATGGGAAGGAAGCAATAGGAAAGAGATAATGCACTTGGGATCCGTCATATGTGACAGGCGGAGCGAGAGGGCGAATGACAGTGCGGTAAACGCGGAGACCAGGAGTCGACGCATGTAATAGGATTCAGACAACTTCACGCAGATGGATGATGCAAAGCGAAAAAAGCGCAAAATAAAAATAAGAAATCAGGAAGCGCGCTACCGGACCGATGAAATGGGCGTACGATGCGGGTTGTGCAGAGTGCCCCGAAAGTAGCGACGATGGAACCGATGAGCAGAAGACCCCCATGCTCGCCGAGAGACATGCCCGAAGCGGCAATCATGGGCAGGGACGAGCCATGGAAGATGTTTGCTGTCAGGGCACCAGTGGCGCAGAAAGTTATGGTGGCTACGATGGAGCTGTGATATTGGCATCGCTCGTCAGGAAACGTTGGTATATGCTATTGGAGTGGCTTACCGGACAGAGAAGCGGGAGACACCGCATATCATGTGCCTACGGTACATGGGCACATTAAGCAAGAGAAAAAAGATATCGGGAATGTAAGAGCATTACCCGGACGTGCATCCATTCGCTAGCTACAAATAAGGAGGGTCATACATGGATAACAGATTGGAGATTATCGTGAGCAAACCTTGGTGCCTAGTCCCACCAGAAAACCAGAGGCGACGGTGGTGGGCAAAGAAGCAGTAACATGAGGACTGGAGTGATCCAGAAGGCCAGATATGAGGCCTCCGAGCATGAGGCCGAGGACGGATGCCGCGGCTTCTGGATTTTTGCGCCTGATGTCACGATGTAGGAAGCCTGAGATGCCAAAGGTAGTGCCATTGAGGGCGAGGAGGACGTGTGAGGACAAAGCAAGGCCGATGCCGCCTAGAAAGGACTGGAGGGGGGTAGGAGAGGGGGAGGCCATGGTGGGGGTAAACAGGAGCAAGTCATGTCGACTAGACTGTTATCTGCAGTCTCGCCCTACTCCTCCCCTTTGACGCGCTGTTGTCACGTGCGTCCTCCTCCTCCCGCGTGACGACTGTCTGTTCAGGAAATTAAGCAATAACTTGATAAGGATACATTGCATGATTAACAATACCTCCGCGGCATCTTCTTCAACCGGCTTCTCTTCCCCGCCTGCCTATAGATCTCATGACAGATCTGCATTCTACTTCCCACACATTCATAAAAGTATTCACACCGGACAACCGGCCCCGAGATCTGTAGATGCACCAGTGCGTCGGCGAAAAGACGGGCCAGCAGGATGCATGGTACTCACCATCATGTCGCAGGTGTTTATCGTCGTGCGGACGGCGAGCAGGATGGCCATCACCACGGGGTGCAGCATGCACGATTCTACTAGGTTTATGGTCAGCAGTACTCTTTTGGTCGTTAATCCGCTCAGTTCGCCTTGAAGATTTTTTGGGACGGAGCCTAGGGCATGGATACGATTTCTCCAGGCTGTAGATTGATCCCATTCCAGGCCATAACGAAATCGATGACTGGCAGATCGTCAGACGCGCAAGCAATCCCGCGCTTGGTGACGAGTAGTTACCGCCTGTTGTGGTGCTTGGTAAGAATATGACCCACAGGCTGCGCTGATAAATGATGAACAGCCAAAAAACCTAAGTAGTCCAATCGGCTTTGTTAACAACGGGAAGGTGCTTTTTATGACACTCACCAAAAACGCATCTCCGATGACCATATCGACAATGAGGCTTTTGGAGATCACGGAAGCCACACGCCCAAGGTCGCCGAAGTATCCATCTTTCAGACTCAAGATAGCGAACAAGAACCAAGGCATACAAAGTGTGGTGGATATGACGGTCAGGGTGATCTTGTTAGCCGTCGTCTCCCCACTCCCCAGCATCTGCGCATGAAGGAAGCTGACGCTGCAACCCGCGAACATGACGACGTACATTCCCACAGCGTATCACGGGTCAGGCAACGTCATCGACGCGTCGTGTCGCATGCCTGCTCACTATACACAGAGCGAATATGAGCGGAGAGCTTGCGACACAACGATAGGACCCAAGCAGCTGTCATATGCGCACGCACTAGACAGACTCAAACTGGACTTCAGGCAATACGAGAGACGCCTGCAGAAGACGCTGTCTTTGCGGGCTCCGGCACCAGAGATCTAAATCGCTCAGTAACGCACAACTCGCACATATCAATCCCCTAGCCCTAGTGCATCTGAAATACACAGCGTGGCCGTTTAAAAGTAGCTTTCACGGTCCCAGGTGAGTGACGGCCTGAAGTGGATGGCGAGTCAAGTGCTAGAAATAGGCAGCACAAACTTGGGCTCCGTCATTCGCTTGCTCAGTTGCGATGTCGAATGTTTGAGCCGAATGGTTTTAGTCGACGGCTGTTCATGATTTATGGCCTGTCCTAGAATGCGTGGAAGTGCCATCAGCAGCGACAAGTTGAACATCGTGCCGATACATGTCTTGTAACACCGGTGGATTACACGAAATGCCGAGGGCTAAAAGTGATAGATGTCGGGGTCAATTCAGCACGCCAACTGTAATTGACAGTGATGACCGTCGCAGACTCAAACCACAGGTCAAGCGAAGGAGACTGCCGAGCGACGGCACTAGTGGTGCTGCAACCTGACAGGGGGAAAGAAAATAGAAAGGTGACTTAGTAAACATGTCTGGCTTTGCAACGCGAGCTACACGTGGCCCCAACCTTGTCACAACAACCATCATCAGCAATCTGACAGGAAGTCTGGCCCATCGTGCCCAAAGTACGTGTATCCTGAGGTGTCAGCGCGGTTCGGCACTGGATCCGGAAGAGTCGCTTCGTCAAGTGAGATATTGACTTGCAGGCGACAGGCATTCACGAAGGATTCTGATGCACATTAAGGAAAGGCTGGTGTCTGGTGCAACCACGTGTGCTTCAGGGGGGGAAAAAGAGCGAGCGTTTGGCGCTCTGTTCCGATAAGGTAAGTGGATCCCATAAGGGCGTGATTTTCAGTGCATAATATTAATAGAAGAATCCGAAAGGTATCTCTATTCCGTCAGTTCCGTGACATTTTGGATATTAGTCTTCGAAGTGATGAGAATCAAAACCCACTGCTCGAAGCACAAAGCGGGCCTTGTATTGTAGCTGGTTGCTGGGGGCACAGTTCCAAAGGAAGTAAGCGTCAAATGTGTAGTGCCGTTCGCAGACCCAGACGCTATGATAGGCGACTTGATCCAACTCACCGCGCCCAATGACCTGTCCCAATCCCTTCGTCTGACCATCTTCTCCCACATCTTCAGACGCCTCGCCGCTCATCGTCATTCCGCCCAGCTCTACGCCCAGGCAGAGCGCGCCTTCTCTCCCCCAGACGACACCGAATCTTCTGAGCTAGTGGACCAGTTCCTCCACCAGGTCGACATTTGGGCCCAAGGTCTTCTGCACAATGCCTGGGCTGCCTGTCAAGAGCCTGGCGGCGGTACGTCCCTCGATACCTGCTTCTTTCTTCGCCGTAACGCCTTACCGTCCATCGTGCAGGTCAGTGCCCTGTTATTGATGCCCTGGCCGACTCATCGGTCGGAGATCTTCCCCCTCTCCCCTCACAGGACATCCTATCCCGAGTCCTCAACATGATCCTCCTCCTCAACCTTTCCACCTCTAAACGGTACTCCGCCCGCACCCGTGCCTTCCTCTCCTCCTTCGCCCCCATCGACGAGGAGGCCATTGCATGCACCCTCAGGAATCCAGAAGCAGCTCTCAAAGACGCCAAGCTGCACGTTGAGAGGGCGAAGAACGACCACGCCGCTCGAGGTAAGACCCTCCGCATGGTCGGCATAGGCCTCGGCGCTGCCGCTGGCGGCGTCCTCGTCGGCGTGACTGGTGGCCTCGCAGCCCCCCTTCTCGGCGCCGCCGTCGCCTCCGTCTTTGGCGCCCTTGGCGTTGGCGGGACCGCCCTCGGCCTGCTCGCCAGCGGGCTCGCGGGTTCCTCTGTCGTCTGCAGCGCACTCTTTGGCGTGTATGGTGCCCGCTCGACCGCAATGATGGTCGGCCGACACACGCGGGAGGTCCGCGACCTTGCCGTCGTGCCCGTCCGCCCGCCCAAGGAATCATTGGCCTTGCGGCTCTGCGCCAGCGGCTGGCTGTCGTCCCGCGACGACGTCTCAGCACCATGGACGATATTCGAGAAGGACGACACCTGGGCTCTCCAATGGGTACGCGTTGCGCTCGTCTGCTAGATGTACACTGTGCTGAGGGCTAGCAGGAGGTCAAAGCTATGGAGGACCTCGCCAACGCGCTCACAGTCACCGTCAGGTCGGAGGCGATGCAGTTCGTGAAGGCCCAGGCGATGAAGCGGACGATCCTCGCCAGCCTCATGGCTGCCCTCAGCCCTGTCGCGTATCTGAAAATCGGAAAGATAGTCGGTACGTCGCGCCCCTCTGTCCCACCGGCACCGTTCACCCACAGAGCCACAGACAACCCGTGGATGAACGCCCGCGCCCTTGCCACCAAGACCGGCGCTGTCCTCGCGACACTGCTCTCCTCGCGGGCGTTCGGCAGCCGCCCCGTCACTCTCACAGGCTACTCTCTCGGCTCACTCGTCATCTT
This sequence comes from Albatrellus ellisii, assembly GCA_003314395.1. Classification (NCBI taxonomy): domain Eukaryota; kingdom Fungi; phylum Basidiomycota; class Agaricomycetes; order Russulales; family Albatrellaceae; genus Albatrellus; species Albatrellus ellisii. Next base: position 43,442 of record QLPN01007255.1, read on the forward strand.
CGAGGCGCTCCGCTGCCTCGCCGCGCAGCCCCCCGCAGACACCGCGCACCTCGTGCAAGACGTCTTTCTCTTCGGCACACCCGTGCCGCCGGACTCACGTACGTGGGCGGCCGCGCGGCGCCTCGTTGCCGGGCGCCTCGTGAATGGCTATGGCGCGCAGGACTACGTCCTGGCAGTGCTCTCGCGCGCGTCCGAGGCGAGCTGGGCGGTCGCGGGGCTCCAGCCGGTCGACGTACACGGAGTGCAGAACGTCGAGTGCGCGGGGGTCGATGGCCATTTGAAGTGGCGGGGTATGATTGGGCAGTGCCTCGCGGCGTGCGGCGCGCCTGGCCTCAACCAGATCGAGATCGATAAGCAGCGTGCGGTTGCAGATGCCATCACGCAGTTTATGGCGGTGAGTAGTGACATCGATATGGAACCAGAAGCCGCCATAAGACCAGGAGTCCGAGTGGATGAGCTAGCCGGTTTGGAAGCACCGTCGACCCACTAGAAGCGAGTGTTTCTCTGATAGCATTGGTCATCGACCTGTAGATAGCATCCATTCATATGTTACATAGGGTCATATAGATGCCAGCGGTACAGGCTGCGGCGTAAAAGGGTGAAACATGTATTAATAGCACTATGGTAGCAAACGCATGACGGCAAAAAGTTCAGTATCCGTCAATGTCCATCCGTGAGTATAGGACTACGGGTACATCATCATTGGCTCAAATAGAAATGTGTGGTTGCACTAGTCTCAATTCTTGCTTAAAATCGCGCAGTGTTCGGCGCTGTGACGGCTGGGCTAGTCGGCGTAGCAGTGAGTGACGACACGCTTGACGAGCCCAACGCACCCTGAGATAATCAAAACGGATCAGAATCCCAAGACATCAGCGGAAAAGGGAAAAGCGTACCGCAATGGCGGCTGCGGAGACAGGACAGTCGAATGAGATATTGTTGCTGATGGTGAGCGGGATGGTGATGATCAGCACCCGGGCCTTCAGGTTGATCGTGTAGTCCACTGTGAGCTGCTGCTGCGGATTGGCGAGGCACTTGGCCGCCAGGTCGGTGATGACCTGCTGGTTGGGGTCAAGACTGCTCAAGTACTTGATGTCGAAGGGGAAGTTGAATGTGACGTTGCTGTGGGAGGGGAAGTTAACGTTGTTCAGCTCTCCCCCACCGATATTGGTGTTGTTGATAGGGTAGTATATCTGCGCAAGGATGTCAGCACGCGGCTACGATGGGATAAGATGACAGCTCACAGTTGTCGTGAGCTGCTTGAGGTCGACAGAGAAGTAATTGGGGTTATTGACGCTGGAGTAAGCCAATTAATGCACGTTCAACAACGGTGGAGAGAAGACGGTTCGTACTGAACCACGATATTCATGTTGATTTGGAACCCATTGCTGATGGTTTGCAACTGGGGCGTGTCAGCACACCGCCTCGGAAACCAGAACGGTGCATACTCACTGTACTACCATTAGAGGGGGCCTGTATGGATTCAATGACGACATCGGGTGGGCGAATCCACTGCAGCGGCGAGTGAGCAAAGGCCACATCGTGCGATTGAGGGTAACATACCAGGGCTAGCGACATTACAATGCTGATGATGAAAAAGAGGATGATAAGGAGGTTACAGCAGAAGAATCTGCCGATGCACCTGGGGCGGGTGCCCTATGGGAGAGTATGGCATCAGAACTTGTCGGGGGTGGCGGGGAACTGGCGGGGACAACGCACCGCATTCCAGAGGCGGCGCTGTTGCTGAGTGCGCCACCTCTTGAGGTCACGAGGGCTGGTAGGGGAAAGCATAAATGAGGAGGTGCGACGAAGGTCGGGTATTTAATAGAATGGACGGTAGACGTACTTTGAAGTCAAGGCGAATCTGTTTGGCTCAAAGTCGTGAATGACATCAAGGGCTTCCTTGCTTCTCACGGGCTCTCCTGATTGGCCCGCCGGACGACTTGTCTCGTCTCGGTACTGTCCCTCAGCCTCGTCCCCCCCTGCGTCGTACCGATGCACGTCGAGACTATTTCCACGTATATGCTTATACCGCTCCTCCTGCCTACCATAGCTTATGTCTGCGTTGGACATGACAGATGGCGATGATTAGAAAAGCACGGCAAAGTAGCAGGGATGTTGAGGTGGGTGGAAGGCGCAGTATGCAGTCCACCCACGAGCATATGAAAGCCACTCTCGTCTTACACATCACACATCACACAGCATGACTGTGGCTCGAACTCCCTGTGGCTAATACCCATCAACAATTTGTAGGCAGGTACTACGATTACTAGTAGTGTAGCGACTAAGGAGTGAGTTTTTAAAATGCACGCCAAAAGTAAGAACATTAGTGGACGACAATATCCACTACCTTCGGTAGTGGGGAAAATGTTCATCCTGTCGTAACATGCGCTTCACATATTGTATTTTGACTGTGCGTGATCCTGAGCAACTACCATTTTTTGCAATAACAAAGGGTTATTATAGACAGGTGTTCTTCTGCACAAGAAACACCAAAAAAGCGTCCTAACAACAAGGACTGAGGGGAAAAAAAAAGGTGGGGTATCGTAAACAGGCTAGATAAACTACCTGTGGCTGGGAACTATACAGTAGCGGAGTGATCGAAAAAGTAGGTAGATATCATATGTTTTTCTGCTGAGAGGAGACGAAAGTTTGCGCGCGCGTCGGCTTCTGCCGAATTGCCTAAAAAGGAAATAGTAAGTCGTGCATGCGCCAGTTTGCAATTCCAACACCATTGCCGTCATCTACTCTAAGCTTCAAGGGTGAACAAAAACGAGGCTGTACGCTGTTGTAACAATATAGCAATTACACATTATCTGCAAGTACTGTAGTAGGCTATTCCGCTATACAGTTATTCTTTTCGTTGGCACTAGCTTCGGTAAGAGGTCAAGATCAACCGTACTGCGCTCCAGGAACAAATGTCGCTCGGTGACTGCTTAGTGCGGGACCAGATGAGTTGCCTGCTCGGGAAGGAGCTCTTGAAGTAGCAGCAGCCGAAGGAACAAATCGTCGAGAACTGCCTGTCGGCGTCTGAGGAACAAACTGCTTGCTGGGGTCTGCAGTGACAGAGCGGGGCGCGAAACGATTTGAGGCGAGAGCTGGTGGCGGTCCGCGTGCTGTCGGTCCTGAAGAATGATAATGCGAACGAGTATGCGGGGGTAGTGGTGGTGGCATCTTCGCTGACGGTTGATGCACACGAGTGCGAGATGAATCCAACGAGCCATCCATAGTAGGACCCGAGTTGTAACTAGGATCAAAGATATTTCGATTCTCTGTTCTGCTGCGGGTGGTCGGTAAAGGAGGCGGAGGCATTGCCGCGTTCTGGTTCTTCTGCAGTTGAGCATGTTGGTGATCTGGTGCCTGACCACGATCTTGCTCCATCGGAGGTGCAAAGGCGTATTGTCTACCATCGAGGCATGGCAACCATATGCGAAGGAAATCAAAATGTCAACAACGTACTGTGTGAACCGACTTGAGCCAGGTCGGTCTCGCTGTGCACTATACGTTGCACTATTTGGACGCATATTGCCTTCAGAGCTACTTTGGTGAGCAAATACGGGCTGCTGATGATCTGGAGGAAGGGTGAGTCGATTTGGTCCCATAGGTGTTGTCACTGAACGGGGACTAGAATACGTCCTTGTCTCCGAGGCACTTCTAGATCATGCAATGACTGCTGAAATCTCTTCTACAGGTATGTTTCTTACCTATATGCATCCATCATCCTCCGTTTTCCACTAAAATTTATGGTGTCCGAAGGGTTGCCACCATTGCCAATGTGTCTCCTGAGGCGTTCGTTCTCAACTTTCAGCTCGTCAAACATTCTAGAAGCAGGACCATCAGAAAAGTGAATCATGTAGCAAGTCTTTGTAAAAGTACGCGTAGTAAGCGCACTTTATCAAGTTCTTGTATTCGGCCCTTTCGTTTTTCATGCGATCGATAAGCCTGCGCTGCTCAATAGATTTGTTCTTGTAAAAGCGGACCAATGATGCCATTGTGTCTTGTTGAAACTAATAGGCTGACGGATCCACTAGACGACATAAGCGATCGCAAAACACGCGCTCACCTTGGCGGAATGGGCGATCGTATCAAATGCGAAGGTGACAGGCCGAAACCAATCACACATCGGTGGATCCAACTAAGTTCCAAGCCACGAGACGGTTAAGCGGTGGAGCCCAGACATACATGAACACGCACTTCTCGTTGCAAAGGTACTACCTGAACTCGCTGCGACCCGCACTGTATGCAGCTTTGGTCGACGTCTGGAAAGTGTTCTGATCAGTAGAGGTACAGTTTCTCTGTGCGGAGATGCCAGACTGAGATGGTTGTTGCAAATAACATGGCCGCACTCTGTTAACCAAAAGGGTATTGGGGGGGGTGCATTTTGATCTGGTGAGAAAGGTAGATGACACTGAGCGCAAGTCACAAACTCCCAAAAGTCGAATTCCGAATGCGACGCTGACGCGTTGGACATAGATAATTGATGAGGAACGCAACAAAACGCCACAAAGTTGACGCGCTCACTCACGTTACTTCTGGGTCACGTGCAAAAATAAGCCATAGCTGACATCCGTTATTGACGTAACACTAGTACCTGCTAAGCTGTGGCGACAGTGGTCCGCTTGGCACGTAAAACAATCCATCGACAATGTCAGATGTCCCCATTTCTTCAGCTTTGTGGACTGTCAAAAATCTCATTTCTGCAGGGCCTCAATTTCATGAAATCTCTCGAGTATCAATCTTCAGTCAGCAGCTAGAACAGATACTTGAAGAACACGAAAAATCAGGCCTTCCCCTGGTGGTAGAAAACCTTCATCAACACCCGAAGTGGCCCACCAGCATGTTCAACATCGACTGGTTCAAAGAGCACGGGCAGCAGAGTTAGTGCTGACACAGTCTTTTCTTAACTAACTCAAATTCTCTAGTATCTCAGACATAATGGCACGAAATATGCGTGATCGAATTGATGTAGAAATTTCTTTATCTGCTTTCATTGCGGATTCTCGTGCGGACCCCTCGGCAGGTAAAGCTACGTTTATCTGTATTGATTCCGCTCGATTCACTTCCATAAAAGAAAGGCCGAGGTTGTATGCCAAGGATCTAGACTGTCCCTCTTCGTGGAATGATTGGCTCAACACTGGCGATGTTATTCCATCGTTTCTTCAGCCAGATAGCAAGGTCAATATCATGCGGTATCTACCAGAAAATGTACGTAGATGTCAATGTATGCATGTCTCCAGCAGCTCAAGTCCTTGTTCCGACCACCTAGTTGAGGGTAGAAACCCTGATGTGTTATCTTGGCATTGGGGACACTTTCACGCCGTGCCACAAGGATCTGTGCGCGTCATCTGGGCACAACCTCATGTGCTATACCGAGGATTCTGCTTCCGCATTTTGGTTCATGACCAAGACATCTTCAGCTGCAGCGGTCGCGGAATACTTTCAATCATTAGGTCACGAGCTAGATTGGGAGGCACATACCATATCAACAACACAACTGGCCAACGCCCCTTTTGATGTGTACATCACGGAGCAGAAGCTAGGCGACTTCGTTCTTGTTCCGCCACGTAGCTGTCATCAGGTGGTCAATCGTGGAGGTCTCAGTATCAAATCTTCCTGGTCCCGTCTCACTCCGAAGGGTGCGGCAATGGCGCTGCATTATGAGCTCCCTATTTACAGACGGTATCTTCATTCTGCCAATCTTGTGCACGATAGTGGTGCTGATTTTCTTGCCCTGTGTGGATAGAGTGTGTCGTCCAGAAACGTACCGCGTCAAGTCTTCTATCCATCAAACACTCCTGCATCACACCATGCAGCTAAAACAGAACGCGTCCAAGGATTCGCATGCATCAAAGTTTGTCCAATTAATCTATTTAATTAGCCTTTTCCAGCTTCCGTAAAGCTCACGTTCAATCAGGGTTCATACAATAGACCTAGCAGAGGAAATGAACATCTTGTTGTATTTATTTCGACAGATCTTGGTTGGCGAGTATCATCCAGACCACAGATGTTTTGAACATGTGTCTACCCCACAACCATCAGCGTATCCGAAGCATGAGCAACTCGGCTACACTTGTGATTTCTGCGGTGCTGATATCTTCCAAAGCTTCTTTCAGTGCACACAATGTGCACCAGAGAAGGAGATGATCCATATCTGCCCCGGATGTTACGCAGAAGGTCGTACTTGTCTTTGCGGAGAGATGGTTCCGATGCAATGCTGGCCATTCCATGAGCTCCTCGACGACTACAACTGTGCTGTCCGTGCTTTGAAAGATTCGCACGCAGAGCATGCTGGGTTACACTCAAACTTAGAAGAGGCGTGAGTATTCTTCGCTTCTGGTTGGTACTTAAGTTTATCGGATTTCTAGCGATGTATTGTCAGATGAGGTCGTCAGTCTTTTCCAGGCCGCGCATGCGGTTCTTGAACGACAGCCTTCTAGAACTAAGGTAAGATGGACGTTGAAGTTGGCTTGTAAGGTGCTACCGTTGTTGACATACGACCCAGGATCCGAAGACATGTATGAAGACATGTTCTGGAGGCCATGGTCACCCATCCCATCAAGCCGTATATCGCACCTGCGTTCAATGCAAGAAATGTCGCCGTACACGTTGTTTCGTCAGTCTCTTAAAACACGGCATCCATTCTTCCGACGCAATTGTCGCTCTTAATAAAGACGAAGGGCATCAGTATTGGCACGACCGACATTTATCAATCAGACAACTCTTCCCGACGGCTAAGGAACGCGTCTTGAATGCCGAGCTATCAGGCGACTTTGATCTGACTTTATCTGGATGTATACTTGCCATGACTGCGACCTTGTTTCCCCGTTGCTTGCCTATCAACTCTTCCCGTGTAAAGCTTGGTTGGTATGATACTGTTCCCTCCATTGTGAGCCTCCATTTCCTTTATCCAAGCTTTCGCGCTCATAATGCGCTTTCCACCACAGCCTTCTTCATCTTCGGCCGCGGACACAACCCTGAATTGCAGAGACGGATGGGAATTCATTAGCCCAGAACCTAGTGAACCTTCCTCCGACGCCTCACAGCTAGAGACTCAATCTGAAGACCAGGCAACCAAACACGTATCGAAGCAGAGAGGTGTGTGAGTGTCATGTCACATTAATTGGTGCTCATTATTGGGTAGAGCCGTCAAGCAGCCACTCCGCGAAGACGAAATCAACTCATACTCTGACGGAGACCACTGCCAAAGTTACCCTGAAGCGAAAACGAAAACACAATGCATCAGAGGGTGCAAGTGTTGAGTGGTCTGAGAGACTGGAACGAAAACGCAAGGTCAGTTACTCAGCTGTATCGACGCTCCTGGTCTAACTTTGCCGTAGTCGAATCCAAAGGCCGCGAATAAGGATTCCCGAGGCGCCGCTGGCCCAGAACAAAAACAAGACATTCGTGAGGTTCAAGTTGTCACAACGGACGTGGCTCAGGAGACCGTCTCGGTGGAACATTATAAGGCAATGGAAGCACATATACTAGAACAAGGGCAGCAGATGCGAGAGCTGAGACGCGAAATGGAGGCCTGGCGGACACAGTTTTCGAGTCAGCAGACATACATTGAACAAATACTTCACTTCAATCAAATACTACTCGAAAAATTCGATAGATATTTCGACGTCAAGTCTAGGGAAGAGACCCTCTCTGATGGTTCTATTCCTTTGACATCGGCTCCAAGTCTGCCTTCCACTTCAAACCACTCATCAGAGCCCTCGCGCCCTAGTGTTGGATCTGTGGAACGCATGGCAGGTCCCAGCACAAACTGGCTGGCTTTGCGACACCAAGAATCCCATGGCCAGTCCCCGCCGGCCTTCACGGCCGCTCGTCTGGAATCCAATCCACGCTACTATAAGAGCAGCGAGTCCCATACCCAGCCGACGTACGACTTCCAACCCCCACCTCCGGCGCAACTGGTGCGTTTCGACCAACAAGTTAATCAATATTGCTCCTGACGTTCTTCCAGTCGCCTAGTAGGATGACACACGACCCTAATGCGCGAGAACACGGGCGAAGCAAAAACCGGGGCAGAAGATTTCCAAGCACGGCTGGGACCTACGACTACAGCAATTCGACCGACGTCTACGAACCGAGCATGGGCGATGTCGCAATGGCACCCAATCTTTCGTCATCCAAGTTTATTGAGACCCCAGATCTGGATGAAAGAGACCAAGCAGTCTCGCGGACGCCCCGGCACTACCCGGAGCCGTCTCAGCGCCATTCCCCTGTGAGCAGGGACGAGCCAACCTACAACTACTGCCAAACCCCGCCGCGGTCGACAAACGAACAACCAGAAGAGTACAATGCTTCACCACTAGCGGAGTTATTAGACCACGATTACACGTATCGATGCCCCGCGCCAGCTGCTGTTGAGCGATACAACACATCGCCACCCGGAGACTGGCGGCAGGAAAACGAATGAGGCTGTTGTGAGTATTAAGTAGATCCGCTCGTGCTCCGATTTTGATCCGCTTATCACGATAGCTGTGTGGAAAAGGGGAGTGACGGACTAATAATTCAGATTGTGGCAAATGCCTGCATATTGACTGCTACATCAGGCTGCTTCAACACTACATTCGATACCACTTCGTTGCTTACTTCATGCCCCGCTGAACATTGGCATTAGTAGCCGCACTGTGGCGCACCTTGTACAAGACGCATTTATGGATGATGTTATTAGTTGGAACGACAGCAGCCAAGCTTCGAATTGGTTGAGTGCCTAATGGAAATGTGCATACCTGAGACAGATTAGGAAGTTGTGGGGGAGGGTATATGAGAAAGCTAGCGACTAATGAGAAGGCCGGTCAAATATCCTAATAGAGGTAGAAGATAGCAATGAAGGACAAGATATATCACGAGACAGGGTAACGAGATGGTTGGTCATAACGTGAAGTGTAACATCAACCACAGCGACATGTGAGGACCGTAAGAATGTTTGATAACGTGCCCTTGGGATGCGGAAGGGGCAGGTTGCCGTCCTGACCAATATCACCATTGTTCCCAACAACTCTTTCATCCTGCGCCGCCGGAGGCGCCATTCCAATACTGGAAACCATTGGCGAGGCACGCCCGTACTGTTGCTGTCCACGGACACGCACATCGTGCGGATATTCATAACCGACTGATGCGTATGGATGTTGCGGACTGAGGCTCTGACTGTTGCGCTGGTTTGCAGTTGGAACAGAGACGTTCACGTGTGCTGCAGCTGAAAGAGGGGTGACTTCGCCGGGTGTATGAGCAGCACCAGCCACGAGAGCTGCGGGGACCTTGCGTTGCTTTGAGCCATGGCGTACTAGGGCAGGAGAAGGTGCGACGACACCACCCACTTGAGATCCTCGATGCCGTTCAGAGTCTCGATGTTGCAGATCTTTCCGACGATCTGGTTGCGCCGCAGGTGCTGGTGCAGCCGTGGTCTGAATTTGCGAGAGTATTTGGTTTTTGCCCTGAAGGAATAGGTGAGTGTAAGGTGGCACAAAAGCGAAGAACATCACATACCATTGACTCCCAACCCTTCCCACCTATGGGCAACCCATAAAGACCATTTCATAAATCATGTCGGACAGGAATGACGCACCGTTCAACAAATTCCAATCATAAATACCATCATCATTGTCGTTATTGTTCTTGATGACCTTGGCGAACAGCTCTCGTAGGAAATCGTAATCAGGAGTTTCCTCAAAGCCAAGCTTGCGGACATAATTGAGATAGATGCCAAATTCTTCTGAAGGAACATGTTAGCTAATATGGTCAAAGAAGTAGGTTGCCTATCTACCGGGGAAGTCTTCACAAAGCTCCTTGATTGGTGTGGTCTGCTTCTTCTCCCCAATCTTCTCGTACTTCTGCTTGTTAGTCGCGGCCTTCAGGCCTTGCCACGGCAAGCTTCCCCGCAAAAAGTACATGAAGACATGGCCAAGGGACTCTAGATCGTCTCGTCGAGACTGTTCTAAGGCGATTGAAAGCAATGTGAGAGATAAGAAACCCTGTGGATGTAGATTCATACCTCGACCCAAGTGGGTGTTGATACTCATGTAACGGGCGGTCCCGCTCAAGCTCTTACGTTCCCTGTATGGTATATGCTGCTTTGTCTTGGGATCACGGTACTGCTTTGCCATACCAAAATCGACGACATGTACGACTAAGCACCCGCGTAAGCAACCGGTTGTCCGTCGTCTCACGAGGGAATGGAGCACATGCAACTCACCATTAGCATTCTTGGTTCCTGGGCGACCAACAAGAAAGTTATCGGGCTTGATGTCACGATAGATTAAGTTCTTCTCGTGAATGGTCTGAACGCGAGAGAGCTACGATGCGAAATGAGGTGGAACCCAGTCGGGGCTGGTATAGAACATACCATTTGTCGGGCGGCCATGCACACCGTTTTTATTGAGAACTTGCGACCACACATGTCGAAGAGGTCCTCAAGGCTTGGGCCGAGGAGATCGATGACGAGGATGTTATGCAGCCCTTCCTGGCCGAAGTGGTATATCTGGGGAATCCCCGCTGACGGCATACAAGTTGACATGGGAGCATGATCAACGAGAGTGGGACTCACGACAGCCTGCTAGGATGCGGTAGGACCGACACTCATCGCGGAGCTGGGGTGCTTCAGCTTTCCTCGGTTCCTGAGAGGGAGTGTGGTGGTGAGAAAGGAGCGATGTCGAGGGAGGATGGAGTAGCATACAAACTTGATGGCGACACTCTGGGAGTTGAGAAGATTGGTTCCTGGTGAAGGGCGAGACTGTGAGTGGATAAAAGAGGGAGGTGAAAGATGAGATTGCCTTCAAAAATGACACCGAAGGAGCCCTCTCCAATCTTCTTGCCAACACGATAGTGAACGCCGACGAGGTTTGCGGTGGAAGAGTTGTGGGTATGCTGGGACATGATGGTGAAAGAAGAGGAAAGAAGGGGGAGATTATGGCCTCAAGGGCCCAGCGAGTATATTCCTGTGTCCAACCAGTCTCTGACTTTTCCTCTTCAGTTCCCTCAGTGGCGCTCCCTCGGCCCTTGCCGATCTCGCTACTTCTCACTGTACATTTTTGAGCAATACTACTAATACTACAATCTCAGTATCCTCCTGCGCACTACCATCTTGACCCGCTCCTCGACGGCGCGTTCAAATCCCAAATTGACGTTGGGTCTGTGTAAGGGCTTCAGATACGATGGGTCAACAATAATACATTTACAGCCAGGAGCTGGAAACACGTCAGAAATGTCACAACTCGTCATAAAAGTGAGATGTAACATACGATATGTTGGTATAAGATTGGCAAGGTATTCATTGGGTGCCGTTGTTTCGATATATCCTGATGACACTCAGGTAAGAACTCATCAATAAATGCTGATAGTTGAGATTCCTACCTTGCGTGTCACAAACTGGATCATCGAATTCACATCTCTGAAGGCTCCCTATATCCATCTACTTGGTTACCTAGTCAGTATATTGTTCACTGAAGGTGAAAGAGACATACGGACCCGGACCGCGATGGAATTCAGGTACAATCTCATGGCAAAAGGAATGTTTCTGAATATCCACTTCGCCCAGGAAGGATACTTCTGTTGACCCTGAATGGTATAATCAATAAGGTGAGCTTGATCTGAACCACATTCTACGAACCCCTCACCCTCGGAACAAACCACTGCGGAGTGCGACAGAAGTTGATGGCTTCCACCTTGGGGTCCTCAGATATGACAGGAATCAACTGTGCTCTGCCGGCGGGTTTCATTCATTTCGTGCGATGCTGGACGGGCCCAGCGATAACTCACGAGAACACCCATTTCCAATGACGCCCACACGCTTTCCTCTCAACTCAACGTCATGGTGCCACTGCGACGAATGCCAGACCGGCCCCTTGAAGGTCTCTGCTCCAGGGGCGTCAGTAGAGAAGGCCGGCGTAGACATCGGGCCCGCAGCCCAGAGCACGACATGCGCCGTAACATTATTATGCTCCCCGGTGACGTGGTCCACTAGCTGTGCGTTGTAGAGCTGCCCCACGCTATTCCATGCTGCGCTTTTGACGGATGTGTTGAAGACGGTATGCGATGCAACATTGTGGCGCTGATAGATGCCTTCCCAATACGTGCGGATCTCGGGCTGTGAGATGTAGTATGCGTTCCGCTCAGGGCTGAGCTCCGTCGACAGCGAATACCAGTGTCCGGGTACATCCGACCCACAGCCCTATGTTTTAGTGCCAAATAGCAAAGGTACACGACACGAAAGTGAGGATTGTTGGATGGTGACATGATGATGTGAGATTGCCCGTTAACGCACGGGATACGTGTTATCCCATATGCACAACTGTCAATAAATGGCACTAACAAAGTTTTGCTTGTCGAACTCTCCACACGCCACCTACGGTCGATTTCTGTTCGTAGATCTGCGACAGAACAGGAGACATGATAAGCAAATGTGGATATAAAGGGCAAACGAACGTGTGGCCAAGGAAGCGCACTGTAAAGTGCTCATACTTCAGGTCATTCTTTAACGCGACCGCCACGGCTATCCCTGCAACTCTGGCCACCGCGAGTGCATCCAGTCAAGACGATGGCAAAGAGAAGCGGTGAAGACCTAACCCGCACCGATGACGATAATGTGAGGCTTGACCTCATTGGTCTTTGTGTCTTGCTCCGACATGGCGATGGCGCCCAGCGAACGATCAACGTGCGTGTGCACACATGGTAAATCCAGAATGTGCCGGGGACAGATGTTATACATACCACTTTCCACGCGAAATCGCATCGGGCTTTTGCGGCGGACCCACTTGTCGACCTTACCGAATGCAATGTCACATGGACGTAGTCAAGGTGTGAAGGAGACTAAGTTTACCACACAAGCCCTGACTCTGTTCCGAATCAACTGCCCGTGGGCACCCAGTTCCCCCGTCATCTAACCGGTCGGCTTCATTGTCGTCTTCCAGCTCTGTGTCAACCGTTGCGTTGCTCTGTATACATATCCCTTTGCCTATTGCAGATGGTTCAGGTGAGAGAGCGGACGAGACTGTAGAATAGAAAGTGTATTCTCGGCCCCTTCCTTCAACGCGCTGCGCTGCGCAGTCGGTTGCGTGTGCGTGCGTGCGTGCGTGCGTGCGTGCGCTGAGCAAAAATCAATGACATGGTAAGCCAGATTTGCGCTTGTCACGCGATATGCTCAAATCGCAGTACAGTAGATTACCTGCGCTTTGCGTTCTTCCATCACGCCATTCATGGCAGATCGTAATATCAGATGCCGCCAGTTCAACTGGCCTCAGACGAAGCCCCTCTGAACTTATATCTAGACCAGAATCTAGAATTAATACAAGTCATGAAAAATCGTGAATTCCAAGTCATATGAACAAAGCGTATCAAACATCAGGAAACGGCAGTCGGCCGAATGACAGCCATGCGAGTACATATATGAAACAGGAACACAAATTGAGAAAGTATTCTACAATACCGCAAAAAAGTAGTGAAGTATCCAATAGTAGTGAACAAGTGTTGATGCTGAGAGATGATGGGATATTAAGACAACAGGAGGCTGTGCAAAAGGAGGCACTGTCATCATCGATCACTGGCAATTACCGGAGCTCAAAGCTTGCGCTCGTTCGTTCCGGTATGTGCTTCAGTGATAATTGCTGGTACCTATATAAGGAATAGCGTAAGCCAAAACCTCAGTGTGATACTAGTGGTCTGGCACTCACGGCTCAGAGTTTTGATGGAAGTAAAACCCAGTCATGGTAGCAACTGGGGATCCTGACCGAGCTCCGCCGGGGGAGCGCCAAGAATAGCCATCGTCATCGTAAAGAATATCGTTCCGCGAGCATCGGGGCGCCTCCGACTTAGGTGACGTCGGTGGGAGCGATGTCTCGACGCAGGCGCTCTCTGGAACAAATGGTCGTTGTACCGATGATTGACGCACGGACGAAGGCGCTGAAGGCTGTGAGTTAAAGTCCACGCAGATATAGTAGAAACCTGGAAGGTCGAAAGTAGAAAACTGTGAATGACAATTAAGCTTTTCTGTACAGCCACTACTGACCTGCGAAACTTGCACCATTTATGTCCTGGACGCGATGATCTGGTACCAAAAATCGCTCTTTCCACCGCATGAAGACTGCACCACAGTCACTATCCGTGGTCAATTGAGGCGTCTTGAGTTTGTTCTTTACGTGACGGAAAGCGGGGAAACGGGCCCAATGGACCATGTCCTGCTCGTCGTTCGCGCCCCAGTTTCGAGTGAGGAAACCATATCGGGTGCCAATGATCTCTGCGTCAAAGTATGTCGTCAACTCTGGCCAATCGTCCGTTAGGCCTTTAATGCACAGGTATCCACATAGGAATGAAGAGGAGAAGTCGACGTCCTATGACCACGGAAGTCAATACATGACTGGCCAGAAGGCAGAGGAGAGCAAGAACGTACGACTACTGTCACAGTAACATCATAGCTGCTCCTGCCGCTCTTTTGGGTGCCCTGGAAGGTCGCACCAGGGTAAAGGCAGAGATGGCTTTGTGACCGCATGCGAAGTCGCGTGATATCTACGAACGGATCTGGGGAGGGAAAACCGTGATTTGAAATTGGATTTTGCACAGAAGGTGGCGGGTAAGAGGGAATTGTGGAAGAATGAGGCGATAGGCTCCAATCAGTGGTCAGTCGTAGTGGTTTGTTGTTGGAGCGGAAAGAGGAAAAGGAATTTTTGAGGGATGAGTGAGCCAAGGGAAACTCGCAATCAGAGGAGCTGGAGGATATTGAACCATGACTATCGTTGAGACGCCGGTCGATGATGGCGGAGGTAGGTATGGGCATGGGGATTGCCTCGCTGATGCCATGTGGTGGTACACGACGTAGGACGGAGTCGCTGGAGACAGGGAAGACGATACGCTCTGGAAGATGCTGATGACGAGGGGAAATAAGGGAGACATCTCGGTCTCTACAGACACGACAGAGGATATAGTGATTGTCGGAATTGGCAAGGTCATGGAGGAAGGCGGGATTGGGGTCGACATCGACTGAGAGAGGGGAATCGCATGTTGAGCAACGCTTGACCTGGGGCTGAAGGAGATCAGGTTGCTGAGGTATGACAGTGCTATTTGGCTGTTCTGAAGGCATGGTGGAAGGAGGAAGGACGGAGTTGGCAGGGATGCGGGGTGGATGAGGGTGGGAGAATGGGAGAC
>QLPN01007255.1:58589-74317 GCA_003314395.1 Albatrellus ellisii
GCACGTGTCAATGCTGATGCGGGGATTGGGTGTTTCTATTTTGACTGGTTCTATCAGCCCCCTTCTCTGGTCTACCTCTCCTTGAGCTCGAGTGCTGCAGCGCTAATCTCGAATCAGCTGTTCTCATGCTGTGTCGCACCTAGCGGTACTGTTGTGTTAAGCAAGTGCTCTCTCTACTGAATTGATAATACGAAACTGGGTCACTCTTTTGGCTATCTTGCGTGATCAAATCTGCATGAGCGGACAAGTAGTGCACAGACATCATGATGTAACCTGCAGGCCATATTACTGTAATCAACAACAACAACAACAACAACACAGTCCTTCATGTAAGTGCGCTCAGCATCGCGTCTCGGAGGAGAGCCCCTCTCCAGTTGAGGCATACTAGACCCATTCCTTCGTCTGCACCTATCGAAATGTGTTCCACTTCCTCCGTGCGGTCAAAAACGTTCTTGGCGAGAGTACTGGACCATTGCGATTGCGCAAACCTCAACTCGTCCAGTGCGCGCATCTCTATTCTGCACTTTCTCCTGGCTCTTACGACACAGCGCGACAGGCTCAACGCTGTGTTTGGGGTCCGACAGCATCTATAGCCATTACGGATGCGGATCCTGGTGCATATCTATATATGTGGGGGCAGCACAAAAACACAATCGAGAGATCCGCTATAAGCCTGGCTTAGTGCCACCACCCCCTGATTGTACTAACAATAAACGCCAGGATTGCTACTGTGGCTGAGGTCCAGTGAGGCGTCTTAAAGACTCCATGCCGTATGTTCTGTATATGGTGGCCGTTTGAAACTAATGAAGTCGCTTTCTTACTGCGTTTCTCTCGGGCACATGGCGAGTAGTCCCCCCTTACTACAAACTAAAAGTGCGACCTCCCTAATATCCCTATCCCAATTAGTCTTCAGCATTAAGCATAAATCCCTTATCTCCACTATTGTTCCCTTCAATAATTCGGTTCCATCCTGGAGTTCGGACTTATCCATGATGGGCCACGTGGTTACTCATCAGCCTGCAAAAGCGGACATAAACCTCGGCTTCAAGCCAGCAAGGTTAGCCCAAACCCGAAGACACCTGAATAGTCCTGAGCCTGCTCGGCAACCGTACTTCACAAAGACAATTTATCCACGGCAGTTTGTCTCAGGGCATTGAGCAGTTCAACAAACGATCATAGACTTCGCTAACTACTGCCGAGTCATTAGGATTAGGTATCATCAAGCCAAACAAACCTCGTGTTGCATTGCGGTCTCGTACTGAGTACCGAGTAGCAGCGGGCCCCTTTCCCTTGTGACCTTGTCCCATGATATTGGGTTAAATGATAGACTCTCAGTTCTCTAGACCTCCAGAAAGGGTCTTCCTGGCAACAGCCGTAACGTCGCACAGGCAGCAAACTCCGTTACCGTTTGTCCTTAGAGCAGGCCGCAATGGTGGTTGTGATTTCGAAGCAGCCATCACATTCAATTGAAGTACAGTAATATGCAAAGGTGTGTGTCCACAACAGAGGGTGAATTATGTGTTTTTATTTTTTATTTATTTATTTATTTATTTATTTCTTCGGGGGGAGGAGAAAAGCTTTATTTAGCACGCTCAGACTAGTTCGTGGTAAAGGCAGGGTCAATCGTGCTCAGGGGCAGGGTTTGCGCTGGCTCCGTGGAGTGGGGTGGGACATACTGATCAAAGGTTCGATGAGGGTACGCATATAAGCTTATGCCCTGCCACGCCACGCCATGCCACATTACATAGCTGGTTCATGTTCCGCCGTGCAACCCCGCCATTCCCAGAAAAGTCACACCTATAGCAATACGGTGAGAACTGTCACACAGTGTTTTAAGATCCCGAGATAGCCACCAACATATCTGTAAGCAGACATTCTGAAGCCCCAAATCTGATAATACGCTCGGAAATGCACACAAAGTGGGTTCCCAAACGGTATTGTACCAGGCCACACGACTTTGCCACACCTGGCACTGTGTCCCACCTAGCGGCGGTTCAAGCCGGAGTCAAATTACGGGCATCCTTTACCCTGACAGCAGCTACAATCTGGAGATCAATTCGATAGAAGGATATATTACCGACTGTCAAGGCCCAGCCTGGCTCCACACGAAGGACGAAGTCATCCGCAGTTGGACATTACAAACCCCGATCTTTGCCTTGTTTGCTTACTGATAAACAGACTACGCTACGGATGCAAGGCGCTGCCTGTTCTAACCGTCCGACGTATGTGGAAGGACACGCTACATGACGAGTACACTTTCCGGATGACTGGCACTGTTCTGTTGGGGTTTTAGTGGGTATGGAGGTGGTCCGTCGGCCAGGACAGAACCACTAAGCCTCAGCTGGTGGCTGCCTTGAGTCTCACACTGCCTGCCACTGGGTTGACGTGCGTGAAAGGATTTCGTGGCCTGTCTTTCTCTTGAATGAGGGGTGGAATCCCCAAGTCCGGACGGCAGTGGTAGTCCCTGTTGCCGACTGACATCCTAAGCACCCCATCAATAAGAAAAACAGACTTCACAGTCAGCCTATCAAGACTTAGTGAGCTTAACACGGTCGGATTCTTCTGAGAGTGATGAGGTTGCCCAAGCGAGGAAGTATGTGTATGTTGTAAGAGTCTATAAAATACGTGTTTCCCCATTGAAGGTTTAAGTTTAGTCATCGTTGTTCACATACAACCTTCTGTAACATAAGCATGATTGCGACATGCAGTGGATCCCCGTCCGAGTAATAAGCGTTAATAAAAACGTGACGAGATCGTCAATATCGTAACTTAGCACCACATAAGTTTACCTATTACGCAGTGAAGATATCCGTGCCGTCCCGAGATCGCCCCAAACACTCCAAATACAGTTCATGGACAGTGTGCCACTAGTCCTTTTCAGACTGCAGCTGGGACTACTATGTGGGTCTCTTCTGCCGATTTGAGATTATAACCATGGAGTGTCTGCTTCTCTGGACCGACTTCCTGAATCTCCTGGTGGGCACTGCCATTGACAGACGGCACCTCACCAGCTTCAACATCCTTGGGCGATCCACTCTGGACAGTCATACGCTTGAGCGTGTACCCTTTGATGAAGACAACTGGCATGAACAGCGGTCGGACTTCTGGATCATGAGGCTATAGCACAAGTGAGCTCATACCCATAAGGAGACCAACGCCCACAAGGGGCAGGTTGACAATCCAGATTGTGCTTAAGCTCTTTGTGTACGCATGGATAATTTGCTGGCGTAAGACAGGGTCCTGCGTGATAACGTTAGTCATGCCTTCTAATGGAGTCACGGTAACCTGTGCATACAGGAATGTTTTGGAGTTTCCTGACGCTCTGGCTGAGTGCTGCGGGTGAGGTGTCAAAGTTGGCATTGGGGATATGAGCAACTTTCTTTCGCAACATGCTCGCATAGATTGCTTGGCCGACTGAGATTCCAACAGTACCCCCCAAGGTTCTGATGTCAAGTTCAGAACAGTGCGATCGAATGCGATAGAACTGCATAAATTCAGTTGTGATACTCACCTCAAAAAACCAAATGTTGAAGTAGATGTGGCCGTCTCTCGAAGAGGCATCGCGGCTTGCAGACCAATCAAAGGCGTCTTCAAGGACATGTTAGCAGACGGAAAACTGGTGCAAGACCACAGGCCAACCTGGAAGAGACAGCCAATGCCCGCGGACACGATGAGCAAATAAAGAACCTTCTCCGCCCTGTCAAGGTGACCCAAAGTCAGACAGATGTCAAACCATAGTGTTATAGCACTACGAACACGGATGACTGATCATCCAACTGCGTCATCAAACCCCATCCCAAGACCATCACTGCCCACGCACACCACATTATGATACGGTAGCTTCTTACACGACTGATCAGGATGCCAGAGATTGCAGAGAACGCTGCACCGCCCAAGGAGAAGGGCAGCATCCTGTGGGAAAATATTATAATAAAAACAACCTCTTTCCAAGAGGATATATGAATGCTAACTTAACACCAGCACCTAATGCAGACGAGCCCATTACTTGGAAGTAGAGGGGGAGATAGTATGCGCCTGATGCAACGACGCGTCAGGTATTGAGTGCTTCTCCCATGATGGATCGGTTACCTGAGAAGAAGGCCATTGCATGAAGGAAGTTGGTGATTAAGATGATAGCGGTGGTGCGCGTCTAAAACATAGGTCAGAGAAGCAAAGATAATGACAGACTGTACGCACCCGGAACAACCGAGGTGGAATAATGGGTGACCGATTTGTGAAGGCTTCATTAATACCACCAAGTATCAAGAGAACGCATCCAACAACGAGCAAAGAAACAGTCTCCGCCGAAGACCCTGGAAAAAATAAGTAATAACCATAAGGCGACGAGACGCACTTACAGGTTGTTTCGCTATTATTGAAACCGATAAGCAAGCATACTACACCACTAATTATGAGGAATAATCCGAGAAAATCGAATTGGCGGATGTGGTCCCGAAGTGGCATTCCTTGATGAGGATTCAAATTCAGGAAGAAAAACAGGATACCAAATGCAATGCCTCCGGTAGGTCTGTAAGGCAACGTTTTGAGAAGCTTTGACAGATGTACAATAGAGGTCATACAGGTTTACGTAGAAGCACCTGCATGGGAGCGCGAAGAGACAGCATTAACATGACAGCATATTTGTCACGAGAAATGAAGTCGACACACCACCGCCATGAGACGTGATCGGTAAAAAGACCACCAAGGAGAGGACCGATCACACTAGAATCATCGATGGGATAGAAATACAACGGCAGACGTGTAAGATATACCTCGCTATTCCCCATGTTGCGCCCAAGAACCCTCCATATTTACCACGACTATGGCATCAATGAATGAATGAATGAATGAATATCCTGTGGTAAATGAAGAATGAACTGACTCCTCCAATGATACGATATCAGAGATAATGATCTGAACAAGCTGGATAATACCGCTGCCTCCAATTCCTTGTACAGCACGACAGACGATCAACCAGGTCATGCTTTGGGCCGCACCGGATAATGCAGAGCCGACCTTGAAAGGAAGTAAGATGAAAAAAAGATTCCATACATTGCATGCATGTACTCACCAAGAATATCAGGATTGATACATATAGGAGCGGTTTACGACCTGTGATAGTCGTTAAGCATAGAAAAATACAAACGCAGGCCAGTGCATACCGAAAAGATCCGAGGCCTTCCCATAAAATGGAGAAAGAGCGGTTCCAGAGAGAAGGTAGGCACTGATGATCGAGAGGTTAATGCGCGTGTATAGGAAGCCTGTTCATTAATGATATGCACCTTCCAACCCAGCTGTAGTTCTGTCCGCCACCCAATTGTTCCACGATGGTGGGTAATGCGGTTGCGATGATGGTCTGGACATCCGGTGAACGATAAACGCATGAAGCACCCCAATAGGCTATAGAGGTACCTGATCCAATGCAGCGAGAAATGTGCAGCACATAAGACCAGCAAAGACAATCCAGAGCCGATTTTTTGGAAGGATGTGCTGCTCATTAGCCTTCCATGATGCACCGGCTTTGGGCCTGTGCTCGACGGGAGGTTCATGAGGGTTATCAATAGCGACAGCCGCCGCAGTCTCAATCTTCACAGACATTTCTAATTAGTGTCACGGAGATGGCACGGGTGGGGAGAATGTAGCCAGAATGCTATATGTACAGTGATTTGTGAAGGTGGAGTGAGGATAGGAGGGAAGGGAAAGAGGACGGGAACAAGGGACAAGGTGGGGGAACGAAGGCAGACAGCATATTCAAGATCATGCAGTATTTACAGAAAAGAGGAGGACTGCTCATGGGACATGCCACAATGGGCACACCTGCCATCCCTGTGCCGAGCGTTCTGTCATACTGCCGATCGTGCCGCCACGTGTTGTGTCCTTGCCGACTCCGTGCCGCTCATCCCTGGACATTCTTAGTTCCCCCGCGGCCGCCGCCGCATTCACAAGATCCGTCAAGCTCATCAGAGCCATTCCTGTCATCTACTCCCAGACAAATATGGTTGCTCCGCGGGACACTGCTGAGAATTTGGACTTGAATGTTGTGATTATTGCCCTGTCTGGTCTGTTGCGTCTCGTAATTCCCGACCTAATGAAGCATTTCATCACGCACGTTTTTTCCAACTCGGATGCCATCCGCTGTTTGCAGCTTTCTCGTCCACACCGAAGATCGCACTAACCCCTTTCCCGTGTGACTCATCCCACCAATACCATGCCAAACACTTCGGCTGATGTAGCGCTACAAATTGTGGAGCTATTTGTTGAGCTATCCATCCAGAATTCCCATCCAAACCTTTATGTAGTCCACCGTATCTAACTGTGTACAGAATGGAGTATGTAGGAACTTGAAGTGAGTGTTTTTACGATATTAGGGCAGGTGGCGCTCCATGGCAAAATCGGCTATTGGAGCACTATTGTGGACGGTCATAGTCAACCCACAAATCAGTATCATGAACAGAGTTTTGAAAGTGCATGGCTTTGGCCTGCATTCACCCTCATCCGGTGTCGCTCGCCGATCGACCACTGATGGCGCTAATGGTGCATACGATGACATGTTATGCTCAAGATCTGGGTGATCAATCGGGGGATTGATCACCCAGATCTTGGACATCAATGTCGTGAGTCGTGCTCTCGATCTCGATAGGGTCATGACATGCTTGTTATGGAGCAGGAGGTTTGTGATTTCAAGCATGAATGGGACAAAGCCTGACCCTACGTCGCTAGGATCAAGAGGGTCATCGAAGCATTTTGTTCCAAGCACACCGCAAACGAAGAGCAGAGGATCGAGCTCCCCGACGATCTGAAACAGCACCTCAGAGAACCCCGAAAGGTGAGCCCGAGATATTTGGTGCCACGCGTGGTTTACTAGCTTGTATCCAGGTATAGTGAACTGTGTTGGAATCTGGAGAGCAACCGATGTCGTTTTGGTTTAGTGTATATTCGCGTCATTGCATGAGATGTTTTACATGGACAAGTGTCGTTTCTTTCCAGCATGACTTTTCATTCATTACTTGTCCATTTCCGTCGGACAACAACTATCACATCTTTTCTCTTCGTACGCATAAATACGCTCATAGTTTACTATCCTCCCTCAGTCGTTTCCACTATCGACTGAGGTGAGCCGTGCCGTTTTTCATACGCACACTTATTATGTCTATAGTCACTATGCTATAGGTATGATATAATCATCAGTCATTTCCACTGTTGACTGAGCCGCCGCGCTATAGTTTCTAAAAACTGAAAACTGTCCTTGAAGTTCTTCAGTGTGGCAAAAGTACCCGGAAATGTGACGGGCACTTCCTCCCCAGTCATAGGATGCAGAGAGAAAATGAAGCGGGCCTTAGAGACCTTGAATGTACGTCTCCATTTGCACCTCTCGAATCGAGTCTTATGTTGCTTTATAGATGCAGGTTTGAAGTCATACAGATCCGTGGGGGTGTCAACACAATCCGAATTTACCTGACAAGTATCTTATACTAGCTTGACCCAAATATAGTAAAACCCACAGGCACCTTTGGAACCAGCGTTCGTTTTCTTTTTTTGTCACCTTCTGCGCTATGGCCCTAAATGGATATAATATCTAGCACGCAGCAAGTCCCTCAAAGACCCAGATCTTTCACGGGCGTGACGTTGAGCTCGAACAGATTGTGACCTCCGCCCTACAACGTGCCTCCGCGCGCATCGCTGTGTGCGGCACTGACAAGACCATTATCGCACAGGCTGCTCTTCATCGTCATTCCATAGTGGACAAGTTTCGCAGTGCCCGCTACTTTGTTGCATGCGATGCGGCAGAGACTGTCCGTCCCGGCGGTCCTAGAAGCATTCGCCTGCTACACAATGCCCCCCCCCCTTCTGCGTTGTCGGACTCCTACCTTGTGGGATCGCAGCTCATCCTGATCTCTCTCGCCCTCGCCCAGCTTTAGACTCGCATTCCCTCCATAATCTTTTACATCCTCAGTAGCTACATCGCGAATACAGTGCGTGACGTCACCAGACGTCCGTGGCATCATCAATGAAAATACGTTGCATTCAAAAGAATGAGAATGTCGTACTCCTTTGTGCTTCATCATTAATTCTCTCTTTCCTCTGTCTCTTTCTCCTTTTCTCTTCTTCGCTTTTTCTATTTTCTATTTTCTTTCACTCCTTTCCCTCCGATTGACGAAGACGATACACTGTAAGCTAAACTATCATTTGATCACTGCAAGTCACACCGTGACTCACGTAACTCAGACATTAAGACGCTGGGCTCGAGCTCGCAGGCAGGCCTTTCACACATTTTCTCAGACTTTACATTCACAGCCTGAGCCAACCCACCTCAATTCCATGGGTAGAGGCGCTTTATTAACCTATAACCTTCCTCAACTTCAAAATCTGATTAAACGCAACCCGCTTGCATACAAAGAAGAATTTCTATTGCAGTGGAACCATTACAACAGCACTCGCGAGATCTTCCGTGCCCATCCAGACGAACATGCCAGACATTTCAAAGAGCTGGTCAATTTCATAGCTCAGGCATGTAATCACTACTGTGGTTTTTCGCCCAGATGTGATTTATGTGATTCCGGATAGGTAACACATTGTTATCCACGAGAAACGTCGGACTTTCCTTCAGATGTGTCATCGTTGCTCTTAGAGAGCTATGGGTCTCTTCCTCCAGAAGTCCGTCAAACTCTAGTTCAGGTGTACGTTGTGCTGAAAAAGAAAAATGTGATTACATCTATGGAGTTCGTAGGAACAAATGTCTGTCCTATCCTCATTGTTGACTCAACAAAATTTCAAAAGACTTCATCGAACCCTGTTCCCCCTCCTACCTCGCACGACGTCTGCGTCTCTTAGGTCGTTCATCAAGCAGACAATCTTGACCGACTTAAAATTGGCCAATGTACGATCAAAAAATCACAAACTTAACCGTGCAATACAGGCTGTTCTGTTTGGTATGGTTGAACGAGGGAACGAAACGGGAGTCCTAAATCATAAAGCCATAGCCAGCCAGCAATCATGTTCAAAAATAGAGGGCGAAATTTTGACTGGCGAAGAAGCAATATGGGCAGTCATGCTAACTAATGAATTATGGTCCAAGAGAATTTGGTGAGTTGATCGGCAGGTACCATTTAACATGTTTCAATACAAGAGTGCAGGACCGATTCGAAGGCAGTGGCAATTGTCGCATGCGCGTGCTTTCATCCTGTGGTCAAGGTACAAAGTGCTGCAATGCATTTCTTCTTGGGTAACACAGAATCGGTGGATAAAAGCGGCGAAGATGATTCTGTAAGAACCGCCAGTGTTTTTGTGACTCTTGATCTGACCATTTCTCAGCCAATGGATTTGAA
Organism: Albatrellus ellisii; assembly: GCA_003314395.1. Taxonomy (NCBI): domain Eukaryota; kingdom Fungi; phylum Basidiomycota; class Agaricomycetes; order Russulales; family Albatrellaceae; genus Albatrellus; species Albatrellus ellisii. The sequence continues at coordinate 67,916 of QLPN01007255.1, forward strand.
GGCGTTGGAGCATAAGAGGAACGTCACGAAGAAAACTCGTAGCAATGAAAAGAAGTACCGCAAGGTCGCAAATGTGACAAAAAAGGTACTTGACGTTGGTTAGCGTGGTTGTACCACTGACCTCTCTATATCATTTGCTTATAGAAAGAGGCTCGTCGGACAACAGAAGTGTCACCAGACTTTCCTGCCCTGGAACTCCTTCATGACCCGCAATCATTCGCAGAACGTTTGTACGACAGCCTTAGCCATTACGACAAGCGCTTCACTCTAGAACATAAGATTCTTGTCATGGACTTACTTTCAAGAGTCATTTCCGCACATAAGCTTACTGTTTTAGGCTTCTACTCCTACATTCTCAGATATCTCACCCATCGTCAGCTCCGTGTGCCTGCAATCCTGGCGGCTCTCGCACAGTCTGTCCACAACTTAGTCCNNCTGATTCATTAGTTCCCGTGGTCAAAAAAATAGCCCAGGAATTCATTCACCCTGGCGTCGGAAGCGAAGTCATCGCAGCTGGACTGAATAGCGTTCGGGAAATCTGCAAGAGACAACCTTGGGCTATAGAAGAAGAACTACTGGGTGATCTAGTAGAATACCGAAAGAGCAGAGATAAGCCTGTGGTTGCTGCTGCGAGAGGACTGCTACAATTATTCCGAGAATGCAATCCAGGGTTACTGAAGAAGAGGGATAGGGTACGTTCCGCCTCACATCCGAGTCTGCCTTATTGAGTGAAAAGTGATCAGGGAAAGACGGCGAGTTTCAGCGTCGCGAGTGGTGTTCAACCGTCGGCCTTTGGCGAAACCGATACACCCGCCGTTGATGTACCAGATCTTATTGTGAGTTGCGCTTGACATTTTGACCATTTTTGTTGAAGAGTTTTGGTTCTGTCAGTTGCTTGAAGACCACCTTCAAGCCCAACAGACCCTCCCACCGGAACACGACAATGGTTGGGACGGTTGGGATACTCGATCAAGTATTTCCGAATCTACCGACTCCGGTGGATGGATTGACGTTTTAAGTGATGACGATCATGTCAGCATCAGTGATAGTGGGGATGATCTCAACGCGAACGATGCACAAAAACCTCAAGGGCAAGGAAGAGTATCTTCATTGGCCACGACAAAGGTAAGGAATATTTTTACATTACGACACGGAATCTGAAAAAAAGATTCCATAGATCTTAACTCCAGGAGATTTCGCTTTGCTTAACGACTTGCGCATACGCGCCGCTGCGCAAGCGGTTGAAAGTGGCGGCGGGCCGCACGCAAAACGGAAACTGAAAAGCCTAGAGGCTTCTCAGAACGCATCATTGCATGCAAATGAAGACTCTAATGCTTTCATCTCTGAAAATGATATCCTTGGTCCACGCAAAAAGATGAAGGCCGATTACGAGGAACGCGTGGCATCGATTACGAAAGGGCGGGAGGGAAGAGAGAAATTCGGTTCGTTGAAAGGTAAAAAGATGAAAGAGGCTCCCAGCAGCACAACAAACAAGGAGAAAAGGAAAAACAAGCCGATCATGATGATTATGGGAAGCAAGGGGATCAAAGGGAAAAGGAAGGCTTCGTTGAGGGAGAAACAGCAGAGGCTAAGGGCTCACATTGATAATGGAAAGAAGTCACGTCGATAACATGGCTGTTGTATATTGAACGCTTTGAGCAGTGGAGCCCTCTGATACAAACGTGCTATTTATTTATCTGCTCGATGCCCTTGTCCCATAGCATACCCTGCTGCGAAGTGGAAAAGCCTGGCGTCGATGATAAAGCCCTAATGAGTAGCATAATTTTCAGTGTCGGGGCGCGTTCCACGTAGAAAATCATAACTTTACCTTGACCTCATAATCTGTTATGAACGTCATTGAGTGCTGCTGATCAAGTGGGCTCGCATAATAAAATTACTTTACCTTTCAGCTTTTGATATAGATCTTGTAGTCCCACTACCCTTCGGATGATGAACTCTCCATCATCAAGTCTTTGCGTAGGAAACACGAGCTCATCTATGAGATCAACATTAATAACGACCAACTCCATGCTAGCTGTCGTCATGCCTAGGAATAAATAGTCGGATTCATCAGAGACCCAAGAGTGAACTACAGCGTAGCACCCACCCGGATCAGTCGCAAGTATACCGCTGCGCTCCTCGACAGAAGTCCCTACATATCCGGTTTCTTCCAGAAGCTCTCTAAGAGCAGCTTGTTCAATTGTCTCTTCTTGATCTACAAGCCCGGCAGGTAATTCTACAAACAATCGACATATTGCGCTAGCTGTGAAGCAGTTGGAGACGGCCTACCGATGATCGTTTTTCCGATTGGAGGTCGGAATTGTTCGACTATGACGATAGATACAGGAAAACTGCCGGCCTTTGATCGAAGAAGGGCAATGATTGCAACGGCTGATCGAACGATCTAGGAGGGAACACACATTGAGCGACGCTTGCACGCACCATCCACACTGGAACATCCTCTAGTTTTTCTTTCGGCGGCTTCCCAAACTCTCTGCAGTAAAATACAACAATCCTTTCATCATGTCCTCTGTGGCCGTTAATGCCACAGGACAGACCTCTTTACCGGCTTGGTCCTTCCAGATAATCTTCTTAAGGCTCAGCCATCTGAAAGAGTTTGTTAGCACAAGTGCTCATTATGTTCCTTGCACGAACTTAGCGTCATCGTTGTTCAGTTCCTGAGAAGAAACAACTACAGGTTCGTTATTGGGACTTGTAGATTGAGGGCCAAGACTCATATCTAACTTGGGCGTTGTTCAGTCCAAGTCGACGAGGCCATGGGCCGTAAATGTATACCTAATCAGAGTTAGAGTAATCAACTTGCAATACGTTGAACGAGAATATTATCTGAAAACTTTTGACGAGATCCTTTCCCTTCAGCTGTAACAACTTATGCTTATGCTTGTCCTCATCCTCATAGTTGACACCAGATGTCCAGTTGGACTTCCTGGCTGGTGATGGCAAATAGTTCAGGCATCCAATCCGCTGACACACTTTATCGACGACGCTTGCTCTACGAGTGATGATAACACTCGCTCTTTTCTACATTTTCATGTCGATGGAGCGTCCATCAAGCAATAAATTAAATTAAATTAAATTAAATTAAATTCGCGTCCACCCGAATTAGCCGCTGCAGTGACTGCACCAAAGTGGTAGTGACTAAGCGTCCCGTAACCCCCGCTGCCATCATGGACGACGACCTCATCGTTGTAGACGACGTCGGCCCCACCTCATCCGTCCGCACGAATGGAGCGGCACAGTCTGCGTCTATCGCGTCCACCTCGGCATCGGCCCTCTCCTCAAGCTTACGCCCTCAGCGCGTCTCCGCTCGACACCGCGTGACACCTGCATACATCGAGACCACCGAACGCACGACTCGCTCCGCGCATGCCAAGCCCCGCACAGCACCCAAGCTCAAGCTCAAGCTGAGCGATAAGGCGGCGTCGCAGGTGCCCGGAGTCAGCTTCCTAGGCGCGTACGACCGTGAACTCGACTCGGACGACGAGGACTTGTCGTTCGAAGAGCAGTTCATCCTACGCGTGCCCACAGGCGAAGACTGCGATCACCTCAAGAAGATGGTTGCTGCGCGGGAAGTCACGCCAGATGTGTGGTTCAAGTTCAAGGGTATGTCCTTCGCTCCACTCTTTTGGGCGAGTTGTGTGCGTGGATTTTGTTTACTGAACCCTATTTCCAGACTCTCGCAGAGCAGTGTTCCACATAGGGAATAACACGTACGCGTCCAAACTTGTCGACCTGCCTTGCATCGTAGAAGCGCAGAAGACTCTCGATAACAAGCAGATGTTCAAAGTGGCCGATATTTGTCAGGTCTGTCAGCGTGCCCCCTTTTATTATTCGCGTTCCTTACCCCCCATCCATCCTGACCAGATGCTCCTTGTCGGGAACAAGATTTCAAACGAAGACGCGCTGAGCAACCACAAGAGCTTCAACATCGATGATTTCATATGGAACCACGGTGTTACTCCCCCTCTCCATCATGTCCGCAAGCGACGTTTTAGGAAGCGCATCAACAAGCGGACTATCGAGAGCGTAGAACAAGAAGTAGAGAGGCTACTCGAGGAGGACGCAACGGCAAGTGAGGTCAAATATGGTGCGGAATATTATACTATATTTGCCTCTCTCTTGACTGCATTCACACCACATCACAGACGTCCTCGATAATGTCAATCCTGATTTGTCCGACTCTGAGTTCTTGGAACGTGATGAGCCGCTGGACGCACCGACGCCCGGCGATTTCCTGTCTGAGCATGGCGATACAGGCACCCCAGCGGTGGATGCGCTCGACGGCGGGGATGGTAGCGACGAGGAGCAGGAAGCGGAAGGTGATATCGACGAAGAACTAGCTGCGGAGCTGGACCTCGCACTAGGCGACGAGGGCGACGACGATGACGAGGAAGACGATGAGGATGACAGCGACGAGGACGATGAGGAAGATGATGACGACGACGAAGACGACGATGACGAGCGCGTGCAGGCGCGCAAGCTGCTGAACGAGGAGATCACGGATCTCGAGGCGGCAGTACGCAAGAAGCAGGCGGAGGTCGCGAGCGCAGGCAACCCGCTCATCCGGAAGCGGTTCGAGGACGCGCTAAGGAAGCTGCGTGCGGACCTGGAGATGAAGCTCGCGCAGAAGGACGAGATGCGGGAGATGGCGCGGCGGCGGAAAGAAGGCGAAAAGGACGAGGATGGCGCGGATGATGGTGACGACGGGGAAGGGGATGTCGAAGAGGATATGGCGCTGGGTTTAGAGTTAGACATCGGTGCTGCAAATGGCGCTGCAGAAAACGCACAAAGCCAGACGGTGGAAGTGGATGTTGACGAAGGTGATCTATTTGGACCAGATGATGACACAGGCATGGACATTAGCTGAATTTTCCGGTTGCTCCACATCATTTTCGTTGGCGATCGCTCATGACATATCCGTTAATTCTGATCCCGCAGAGATGGCTGAACACACCGGAGCAGTGATTATGAGGTAGAGGACACTGAGAACCAGCAGGTGAATCTTTGAGCAAAAACTCGTCCCGTCGTGCTACTAGGTTGGGGTCTCTCACTATTGATTGGAGAATGGCGAACAAGAGATTTGGAAAGCATCAAGATTTGCAGGAAACGCTTTGGTACAGTACAGTATATGATTGACATGGTTTATTCGTTCCTAACGTTGAAATCCGACTGAAGCATGGTTGATAATTGCAATACTGTACCTCGGTATCGTTCACCTCAACAGTCCTTTCTAGATCCGTCAGATGAAAACACGAAATCGGATGGCCCATTAATTCATCCATAATGCATCCACGTAAGGACGCCGTTCATCCTGTCTGCCGTAAACTTGGAATCCATGTAACGGTCAATATGATGTACCTTGCTTCGTATGTGATGGAGACGTATACGTACCGCGGCAAGCGCGAACCTGACTGGGGAACGACCTGATTCTTGTTTACGTTTGGCGACTCTTACACCACGGACGGGTTCAATATCTGCAAGGGCGTGGTTCGCCCATTCCAAACTTTGTGAGTTTTGCCTTCACATGTGCATGCTGCCATCTGGAGAGTTGACAAGGTAGTTTTGGACTCGCGTTCAAACGTCGTCAAATAGGCCAAATTTATATCTTGGTCGGTCATGGTCCTATCCGCATGCAAGAGCACCACCGATGCGCATACCGTGCTATCTAGGTGGAAGGTACAACGTCACAGACACGAAGGTCTTCAACTTGGCACTGGCACCGGACAGCGCGACCATTAACAGCGAGCTTGCCATCCCTATGTACATACCGTCCTGTGCGTCGACCCACCCGTACTATATCCGAAGCAGCTACTGACCTCTGAATTCGATCAGATCCATAGTGGATCAAGGTGACACAGTTCAACAAGACACTCTGGCACCGAAGCCAGCTGGCGCGCGGTGGAGCAGAAAAACAGCCTCTTCACGTTTTAGATCGGACTCAACGATGTTGTGCGTTTTCTGTCTGCTTTCTCACTGCGCGGTGGCCCCAGTTGATATGATCGTTCAAGGAAATTCCTTCTACTAGGTACGCATTTTTATAATCAAGAAGACCCACTCGTGCATACACCTTGGGCAGACCAACGTAACGTAGGCCGGCTTCCACAAGGTTCTAATCCAGCGGCTCTTTTGACCTGACAAGACACCTGAAGCTCAGTAGATCCGACGTAACACGTTTCTGGTGTCCTCTATGCCTGCGGCGCACATTCCTTCCTCTTCCTCATACGCAGGGCCACTCAGCGGCCCCAAACATAACCGCGGCTCTCGCAGACTACAACTCGCGGGTTGAGCAACACGTCGAGGCATTTCGGGCGCCACATGACGATCTGGACAAAGTAGTCGTGTCCGACACGCAGCCCGTCTTCAACACGCTCTCGGAAAATA
>QLPN01007263.1:3425-18883 GCA_003314395.1 Albatrellus ellisii
GGGTCAGACGGCGGAGATGTGGATGATGGGGAGATGGCGGACCGTGGGTGACGTAGCTGCCAAAGTTCTTGCCGACGACGACGTGCCAGGTGGGCCCTTGTTTCTCGTCGAGCGTCTTTTTGATGTATGCGGCGATGTCCTTCTCGACGGTGTGAGCGGCGAGCGCGGAGCTCGTGTAACCGATGACGTCGCGCTGCAAGTCGTCGTTCATATCGATATTTTTTACGACGGCCTTGGGTTGATTGGGGACGGCCGAATTGGTGTCGGAGAGCGGGTCGGGTTGATTATCGTCCATGGGTGATGTGGTGGAGGTAGTTGAGAAGATTTAGAAGAGGGAGCGTGGGGAAGGTAGCTTATATGGGGGATGTGGGGCACACACGAAGGCGATTGTTGAGGGAATAGAGAGGGGAGGAGAGAGCAGGCGTGGACAGAGCACGACGAGGGCGAGGGGGAGTCGAGGCAGACACGTGGTCCTCCCTGTAGCGGACGCTGCACACATCACCAATCCTCACCACCTGCCTCCTCCGCTCTTCCACACATGTTTCAGAAGCTCACCACCGTGTCCTTTGCACGCTGTTCCTCGCCATGGTATTTATCTGCTTCCTGTCCTCTACGTCCTCTGCACCCGTCTCGACCGACACCCTGGGCCTCAGTGTGCAACTATCACCGAGGCATGCCATGTCTAGTGCTTCTCCATTGAAATACGGAAATTCCGCATGTTTCCGCTGTTGTCACAGATCTGGTCGATTTCCGTATGCACCACTTCCAGCCGGCCTTGGTCCCTGCCTGCCTTTCTGTTCCCATCTCCCCAGGGGCGATTTACATCCACGCTTCTGGGAGCGCTCTGTCTTCCCTGGCCCATTCAGTGCTTAGTGCTGTTTCTGCTACTGGCACACCACACCTCGGGCTTGGTGGAAGAAGGACGGGAGTCGCCTGCGTCCTTTACGGCACGTCCAGCAACCGTGTACGTGTCAGACCCATATCGTCCATCATTAACTGTATCAGTAGGACGCCATACTTGGCCCAAGGTCAAGGTCACTGCCGGTCGCAGGTGCTTCTTTTGCCATGGGTCCTCTGAGTCCATGCCGCTGTCACGGCCCGCTTATAATTGGCTGCCGGCTTTGCATGTCCGAACCCCGTCAGGCTCTACGTTGTCTTAACTACGATGACATCCTTGTGCTGCTACAAATTTACACTTGAAGAAGAGAGCCACGCGGGCCCGCACTTTGTGCCCTGCATGTCACATGTATCAGACTGCGTGTGTGGGAGCCGCTCGCAGCGTGTCCTGGGAGAAGACAGAACATCACCCGCGAGGCTACCTGGGCGTCCGTCCAATATTGAGACACGCATGTGATGCTCGCTGCGGTATCTCTCCCTCATGTGCGAAAGTGGCGCCGGCGTTACCCGAGCCACCGTCTCCCGGTCGACGCCGTCCTGCAGTCTGTCTGTCGTGCTCAGGAAGTACGGCAGTTTGAGGCTAGACTGGCAGCGTATTTTGGATCGTAACTTTATTTGCGTCGATGCCGATCAAGCAATCCACATTGTGCAGGCGCTTAGCCCACGGAGACTTCGGGAGGTGCACCCGGGTCGCAGCTGTGCTGGCCTTGCCTGCGTCACAATCTCGCTGCTCGCAGGCTGCGTCACCAACTCTACTTGACGCCGCAGCGTGTGGTCATACTGCGTTCTGTGGGGCTTTAATCCCCGATATCACACCCGCTCGCCATCCGCTGCATACCTGTCGATGGCCAAGCCCGCACCATTAGCGCCGTTCTATGAGCGAAACACCGTCTTGAGCTCCGACCCGGTGTTAGACGATCACCGTCGTCGATAGTTTTGCGGTTTCCGTCGACACGCTGTATCAAGGTTCTGCCTTTGCGCCCGCATGTCCCGCTCCGAGCTGCCTCGTGGCACAGTGCGATACGGGATGCGGCGATCGCGTCCGCATTGGGGTTTAGATTCCCGTTAGTTCTGTCGTCTCGCAGCCACCGCTGATACCAGCTTCTGCGCGCACCCCGTGTCGCCCGTGCTTTTAGCTCCTAGTCGAGAGGTGTTCCATATCTGCCACTGCCAGCCCAACGCGTGGCGAAGCGCAGGCCCGTGAGCCTGAGCACATACACACAGAGAGAGAGTGAGTGAGTGAGTGAGTGAGAGGTTGGAGCCTAACTCACACCGATATGAACACGCCTAGGAATCAGCCTGGCGCCCCATGGCGCAGCCAGCCCCCGCAAGTTACCGCGCGCCGCGTTGCGTGTATCATACATATCTGGTGGTGGAGCTACACACGCCAGCATATATCCCACATGGCGCATCGGATTTCCATTTTGGACTGGCTTGCTTGGAGCGGGGCTGTCGGCGGACGAAAGACGTTTACCCCTGCATTGCTCCACATGGCGTGGTACCTAGCGGGTCGCGACGATGCGTGCCAGCTCGGCTGCGAGGTTACGCTCTGGCTGGCCGTACACCCAGGCACCCTCCGAATTCCCCGGGCTGGCTTTGAGTAGAGACAGTCACGCCCGGTGGCCGACGGAAGTAATGGAGGATAACATTACAGATCAAGTCGGCTAGGCATGCCGTGCGCTATGTAGGGTACACGGGATTATCCGGGTTGGCTGCGAAATGGATTGTGCGTGCTGTGAGACTGGGTTGACCAGCCAGCGTAGTATGTGCGTATTCTAGTGGGAGCACTACGGTAGAAAGCGGGGTGGAGGATAAGCCAGACAGACGCTGGCAGCAGGCAGCGGGCAGGTTGGCTGGAAGGGAGATCATAATGAAGCTGCTGCGGGAAGAAAGCGGGCCTACGTGGTCATAGAAAGGTGGTGGTGGGGATGCATGTGCAGAGGTGCACGATCGTAGGGCTGTGAGGGGGCTGACTTTCATCCGCAAAGCGGAGTGCGACTGACAAAGCCAGCGGGAGAGTGAGGCAAGCACAATCATGAAACACGGAAGAGCAAGGTGGCATGGATGTGTGGGTATTGGAACGTGTAATGATGATGACGGTTGGGGGTGCCGGGGGCGTCTGCACGCCACGGCTCTGAGAACTGGCGATACAATGTGCAAATGCAAATAACGAAACGAGGAACGGCACGACTAGACTACGGAAGATACAACATTGCGGGACCGACGAGAAAGCTGACACTGAACGCAAATGACGCACAGAACGACAAGCGGTCTGGGAACGGGAATCGACAGAAAATTGAGGGCGGAGGAGGGAAAGACATCCGCCGGGAAGCGGTTTGGTGGCGGACACGACTCTGCAGCGAGCGGGCTGGCGATACCTACTCGCTTGCCGACCACTCATCGCTCCCGCTCCCGGTCGGGGTCAGGACTCGGGGAGAGCACCCGTGCGCTGCTGTATCGCCGCGGCAGCGGTGCGCGCCCACGCTGCGAGGGCGGACGTTCCTTGGACGAGTGCTCGCGCGGGGAGTCCGCTGCCAGAGCAGGAGAGCGCACGGGTACGCGGGCAGGAGAGGAGAGGGAGCCGCTGGGCCTTTGTGAGCTGTGCGAGGGCGCAGACGTTCGCCCAGCGGGATGAACGTCTGCGCGTGGAAGTTTTTTGGCTGCTGCGGTGTCACATTGTACGGGGTGGTGATCGAGGAGAGGGAGAGCGGGGACGGCTTGGAGGTGCTGAAGACTGGTGAGCGCGCGGCGTCGTACGCGCGCGGGTTAGAGGAGGAGGCCGCGGAGGAACTCGAGTAGGACGGATGCGGGTGGGTGGGGTGGGGTGGCTGAGAAGGCGCGGTCATTGGGGGCAGCATGGATTTGGAAGGCTCCGGGTCAGGATGCGGCATTAATGCAAAGTCGTCACGGCGTGATGGACCTGGCATTGAGCCATGATACGCAGACGTCGGCGCCGCGGTTTCGGTGTGATACATCAGGGAGGAGCCAGAGGCAATTGGAATGCCTGTGCCCGCCCCTGAGAGGCCTGTGGAAATGTCCACGGAGCCCGGTGGCAAGGCGAGGAGACTGGGCGGAATACGTGTTAGCACGGCCTCTAGCTTATCGACCCTCGCCTTGAGTTCGTCGTACTCAGTTCTACTGACGTACTTGTCACTAAGACAATGAACGGATCAGTAAAGCTCGGAGGACAAGGTAATACGCACATCGGTTCGATCACATGCCACTGGCACTTCTGCTGGTCGCCGCGGCGGGTGCAGGGACCGCAAGGGTGGGTTCTAAGAACAATAAGCCATGGAGCCGAACACGCAAAGGCAAGCGGGGCGCACCTGTCACATCTGATCTTACGTCTCTTGCATTCTGCGAGTGTGAGCGTGACGCAGAATCACAAGATCGACGGCGCGCGACGCGATTGCGGGGAGGTTAGGCGATTGAGGTTAAACAACGTGTTTGAGGACGACATCAGGTGGCTTACCGGTACAGCTCAGGGCCTGTCGCCGCCGCTTCTGCTTGGGACGAGACACTGGTTCCGTCTCGGGGTCGGCCTCCAGATCTGCGACTCCAGAGTGAGTGTAGCCAGACGACGAGTAGGCCTGTTCGGCATGGGAGACGAAGCGGGTACTGCTCGAGGACGCAGGATACGGAGACGGGGAGGGGAGACGGTGCTGTGGGACGACAGAGTATGGGGAGGCGGCGTGCATTGCGGGGGGCGGGGGCAGGAAGGGATGGAGCTGGCGAATGGAGGGGAGGGACGTCGGCGACTGGTGTGGGGGATCTGGGCTTCGGAGAGCTGGAGATGGAGAGCGGTCTCTCCGTTTGAGAAGTTTAGGAGTAACTGGGGGAGGTCTGTGGGGATCCATTGGGACGAGCAGAATGGGGAATTAGACGAGAGGGAAGGGGCGGAAGTGGAGGCTATAAGGGCATTGGATGGCGGGAGGAAGCGGGAAGAGAGACGGGTAGGAAGGGGGGAGGCGGTGAATGGGGGGATCTTGTAGGAAAATGCTGAAGAGTAAAAGGAGAATGTTTCAGATGAGCCGGAAATTGATAATATCAAACTGGATTCCGGGGGAGTCAGCGTCAAGGAGAGCCATTCGGTTGGCTGCAGAATATGTGACCTCGCCCTCCAAGCGGCCCTGTTTGCGCAGCTGCTCCTGCTCGTCGCTTCGTAGCCTGTTGTGCCGACTCACTGGCCCCGGTTCCCGGACCTGCGATTCGCGTACCATTCATGAACACGCCTAGCATTAGCCTGCACGGGCGCGAGAATACGAGACAGGGTCCGACGCGGTCTCCCCTACCAACCAACGGAAGGCACCAAAGTGCTACTTACTCTGTTTGTCCCCTTTCGGTAGACAAGATTAGATCTCCGGAAGCTGCCGAGATATCTTATCGCACCCTGGTAACTTGGGTTTCTCTGACATAATTTAGCCTTCCTTTTTTGTCTCTTTATTTTGCCTCTTCCTTGATGCCCCTGCCTCGCTAACGCGCGGCTCCCTCGTGTGGCCAAGTCACGTGCATTTAATCTCTTTTGCACTCCTCATCCCCAATGATTTGCCTCTCCCATTCTCTCTTTATCCCCGTTTCCTTCATCAGCGTGATCGATATCCGATCTCTCACTCCCCCCCCCCCCACGGATACTGTACGTGAACGGCCATGCTGCCCCCCCTTGGATTATTGCTTCCGTACCGTGATGGCTCCCATTACCTGTCCCGCGCACATGACATATGCGCCCGCAATATGCTCTTCTTCAGCCGTAATATCCGTTCTCACACCATGTATTCTTGGCGCCGCTTGTTTTCCGCGGCTCACTGGACTCTATTTGGGGCCTTTTCGGTGCTAGTTTGCTCATGTCCGTCGTCGTCACTCTGATCCTGATGACGCTAACCGCAACCCTTTTCCACGACTGTCTACAAACGGTCACCATCCTACTCTTCTAACAAGGCAACCAGGTCCTGAGGTCATGAGTCCCACGTACAGCGCTAGCCCTGCCTAGTTACACCGGTTTGACCTCCTTTCTTCTTCAGTGGCGGCTGCTGACGTCATTCATTGATCCCTTATCAAAGGTACTTCGCTGGCCGTGTAAATCGCCTGCGCAATGCTGACAGCTTTTTCTCTCGGTGTCAACCGGCTTTGGTTGCCAGGATCCTGTTTCGTACTGACCGTGTGTCCGTCGTTCCCTGAGAATTATGTGCCACGTATTAATTCAAGTGCGACGGGCGCCTTCCGTCGTTCCGCAAACATACGAGACGTGAGTTTTCATGGCACGGTTGCTACTTGCGGCATCGCGCAGCGTGTCACAGCACACCTTTGTGAGAGCAACTCAAAGCGCGGATAAGACTTTACATTGATTTCCCTCATTGATTTCCCTGAAAAGAATCCCGGAATTCCGGAGAGTCTTCGTCGTGCCTGTACAATGGTTGCAGTCCATTTTAAACTTAGCTGCCGCCAGCAGACCATGTGTATGGAGCGGGCATAACACGTATAAGCGATTAATTGCAGAAGACGAAGCAGTGATGAACGCACGGTGTTAACCTAAGCCCGATACATGGTCGCAAAGGGGTTTGGTGTGTTTCGTCATGGTCTGGCGCCAACTCGACCCATCTGATAATCAGGACGTCCTTTTGCGGGTGGCTCATGCATGTTGATTGTATGCACCCTCCTTGTCCCGCAACACACCATCTTTCATAATGCGCAAGGCACAGTGGCACACTCCGCAGAAATACCACTAGACAACAGTCCGCAAGGCCGATCGAGCGCGATGATGGCAATAACGTCCAACATGCTGCAGATGATTCATCATGCAGCGTGTCTTCAATTTCTCGTATCGATGAATAAAGTGTCCCGGCGCTGCGAGCAGACAGACGCATTGAAAATGAAATAATACTACGTCAGTGCAGCAGCAACGAGAGCCGACAGTCTTTGGCGAGGAGACGACAACGTTTGTCCCAAGCCCGAGATTGTCGTCAATTAACCATCATTCATCGAATCTTTGTATCTAACGCGATGCGATCCCGTATATGCAATGAGCACCCGCGTTGGGGGCCAGCGTAGTGCACCCGGACATACAGGATAGAGTTTTTAAAACGGGCGACCGGTGACGCCGAGACTTTATCAGAACCACCCTGTATACCCACAGCACCGCACCGCGCGGGCCCAAAGACTAGGTGCGCAGGCTGGCGCAGTGACGTAGCATACAGGCAAGCACGCAGCGATACATACGGGCCGAACGAAGCCTCATCTTATTCGGAGAGCACGATAAGCACAAATGGACATGGCGGGAATACGCCTGAAATGAAATGTATGCACACGCTAATTGGCGTATGATAGGCTTGCACGGAGACATTGCCTGGACTTAGGCAGGATATGGCAAGCTACGATCGCGCCTAATCCTACATCCACCGTGACTACCGCACCGTCCCCTAGTAGTCCAGGACCCTCCGATAGGCAGAAGTACGAGTCATCTGCCATGCTCGTCGCATTCTGTTAGCCTCCTGTACGTCATGTGTGCGATGGTTGCGACGCATATGATGATAGGGGGGGAGAAGCATAGATGGTGGATACGCAAGAAGATATAAGCGGGCGCCGCTTGCAATCACCGTCTCACTGTTGGGGCTACATGCAAGGACAGGAACGAGTACACGCCGCCACCGCGCCAGGCAAAGGCGTGCACAATAGCTGAATTGATCGCTCCTGCGATCTGGAAGTGTGCATATGCCATTCCCCACGCGTATGCGTATGTGGGGCGAACAGGGGTTACATGTCCCCAGGAATAATCACCGGCCATAGTGCTTCGACGATAGAGACCACTGTATCGAGCGCTCCGAGGGGCCCTACATGCTCAGAGAAAGGTCACGAAGCTTGTCTCGAATCTGCGCAGCGAGTGCTAAGTTAAGATGGCAAAGATTCGGAAGAACAAGGTTCATGCTTACAGTAACAATGCACGTACAGATACGGTATGGGGCGGAGATGAAGAGGGAGAGGTGCCATACGATATGCGAATTCTAAATCGGCCTGGGGTTTGTGGAGTCAGCCATAGCTTAGTTGAACGCGAGAGGCACATCGCACTAGCACAACGCTCTGGCAAGTCGCGACTTGCGAAGCGACTGCGATCTGTCGATGATATTGATATTTGATCTGTCCATTCGGCAGGCGCACTAGAGGAGTCATTGGATGAGAGAGACTTACCAAAAGCAAGCCTGTGGGGCATTGTGGTATCATATGAAATCTGCTGGGCGTAAGCGGCAGTCATAGATACACTGAAATCCTGAATCACTTGTCAACATGATATATCAGCAATCACGAGATATTATCATCCCTGGGCTGGGGAATGAAGCAAACGACGCCCGCCCCAGGGCAAGGGCCTCCTTCGGATAATCCCACCCGGAAGTCTCCATCGACTTGCCTGACCTGGTGGCTAGCCGTCAGCGAATTGCATCTAGTGGTACTCACGAAGCCACGGCGCCTTTCGCAGCACAACCCTGCCCCCCCACACCCCACTCTGAGTTCCCTGTCAATATAGGAAAATCACTACCATCGTGGTGACCTTCACAACGGCAATGTCGAACTCCACCACAAAGCATCTTAGTAATCTCACTTACCATCGACGGCTGACTTGCAGACCCGAATTTGAAGAAGGTAGACGCCGCAGTTATTACCGCCCTCGAAGCGATGAATACACCACCTCATTGCAAAGGAGTCGAGTACAGGTGGCCTCCTACAACAGGACGTACTCGTAACACCACAACATATGTATCAAAAACTGATTAGCCACTCAACCGTAAGAAAAGAAGATGAACGGCATGCCCAGCCAATGACCCAACACTGGACATTCTTAGCGACCCCCGGCCGACGTCTCTCCTGCAGAACCAGGGCCGAAGCAGCCCCAGCGCTCTCCAGACGACCGTACAGAGAAAGAGATCGCAGTCGACTGTGAAGAAAAAAAAAACATTCTGCGTCCGTGCTGACGCGATTTTTATCTCCATCGTCGTGCGCCACGTGATTCGGGCCCGTGCGTGAGAAGCCTGCAAAAACTACAAAATGTGCGCGCTCTCTATCTCTTTTTCGTTTATCGAAAGTTACACCTGGCTGGCTGATATTTGGAGTCCTCTGTCGCGCCTCTGGCGGACTACAAGAGGGCTTTGAGCTGTCGTTCAGGGAGAACATTCTTGCCTGCTTCCCAAGATCGCGTCGTCACACATCATGGCGTCCAGCGGCCCGTAAAGGAGGTACAATCATCATACCTATCTCCATCTTACATCTCTCCTGCAGGTTGCACATGTCGACCTTTATGTAGTTCACAGCATCTTGTAATGGATCCGTGTGAGGCGTTGTCATGTCATTGTTCCTTATGGTCATTCATGTACTTGGGGTGATGAAACCCGCGGTCAATCTACACTAAACTACTAGCGACAATGTCGGAGAGTGTCATAGGAATCTTGAGTGATGAAACCCGCGGCCAATCTGCACTGGAATATGAGCGACAATGTCGGAATGTGATGTATATTTCTAGGACATTAACACACACAAGAACTGGAACAACAATTGGCCGTTATGAAGCAAGGTCCATGTCAACGATCACCAGAGCTGCTCACTGCTCGCTAACGAACATCGCTGCCATACCCATACCAGAACCAATACACATGCTCGTCACAAAAATATTACTGCCAGTTTGCTTCGCAATATTGAGACCAGTTGCTACCTGTCGTGCGCCAGCTGCCAAAACATGTCAGCGGGCCCGTTTACGTCTGTATGATGAGAACACTGACTGCAACCAAGTGGGTGTCCGATGGCAATCGCACCACCGTTCAGGTTTACCTTCTCATATGGCAGGCCGATTTTCTCGATTGAGTATACGGCCTGGGAGGCGAACGCCTCATTGATCTCGTAGAAGTCTACGTCGTCCTTGCTGAGTCCTACTTTCTCGAGGAGCTTGGGGATCGCGTACGCGGGACCAACGCCCATAATTCGTGGCGGAACTCCGACAACCGAGGCCGCTACGAATTTCCCAACGATAGGAAGACCAAGGCGCTTAGCGGTCGAGCGGCGCGCAAGCAAGACAGCAGCAGCACCATCGGAGACCTGAGACGCGCTCCCTAGATGAAAAGATGTTCACAAATGAGACAGACATGTCACATCGAGCATGCAACGACATACCCGCATGGGTGCTTCCATCCTTCGAGAAAGCAGGTTTCAATTTGCTGAGGCTCTCGGCCGTCACGCCGTCCCTTATACCATCATCCGCATCCACCACAAGCGATCTTTGGCTCTCGGTTTTAGGGTCCACCCACGTAACCGTGAGCGGGATAATCTCATCTTTGAACTTGCCGGCCCTCTGAGCCGCCGCCGCCTTCTGGAAAGACGCAGCGGCGAACTTGTCCTGAGCTTGTCGAGAGATGCCGAAGTCTGCAGCAACGTTCTCAGACGTAATGCCCATGGGAATCAGGCAGTCTTCTGCCTCCTGGACCGAGAGCACGGCTTCTGAGAAACCATCTGGCTGGGCGCCAGGCCCGTACCCAAACGTCATTGACTCGACACCAGCACCTATGCACAAGGCCAGGTAAGTCCGCCGACATGGAATGAAGTGGTTTGTCAACAGACCAATGCCAATGTCGATCTGTCCAGAAGCGATCTGAGCCGCAATTTGGTTGACGGCAGTGAGGCCGGAGGAGCATTGGCGGTTCACGGTGGCGATTGGGGTGGTGGTGGGGATTCCAGCATGGAAAGCAGCCATGCGGGCTGCTGTCGCGCCCCCTCCTGCAGGGAGCACATTTCCGACGGAGATGTCTTCGATCAGAGCCGGGTCTAGTCCAGCTTTGGTGTAAGCCGCGCGCAAGACGCCTGACAGAATCTCTTCAGGACGCGTGTCCTTAAAGCCGCCTTTCTTGGCCTTGTGGACAAGGTCAACGGGTGAAAAGAGAAATGAAGGACAGAACGCACTTTGGTAATGGCGGAGCGAACTGCAGATACGATAACGACGTCGGTGTCGTTCTGAGTGAGGATGTGGGCCTTGGGAGAGGGGGAGACGAGGCGGGAGATGCGGTGAGAGATAGACATTGTCGTTGGGGATTGCAGAGACGATGGGAGGATGGAATAAAACCGTCGGCTGGGTACTGAAGCAGGTGATTATGCACGTGAAACCGAGCCGGAACCTGATTCTAGGGTTGTGGTTAGTCTGCTTCCCGCTCTTCTTTGAGATAGCCGTGGATGAGTAATCCGAGATAGTGCCTTAATTTAACGTAAGGCAAGCCGACCTTCGCATCGCATTCAATGGTTGCACGATCATCGGCCTCCTCGCTGCCCCCAGCGTGCTATAGAGGCTTACACATTCCACGCTTGCTTTAATTCCCGCAATTGCTCGCGCATAGGGTCGTTTTAAGCTCGACTTGCATGTGCTATCCCAACGGCATTTTCTTCACTATGGCCCCAGCAGCTTCCAAGTACACTGATCATGATCTTCAGCAGCGGGGCGTCTCCAGAACGCTTCCAACAGCTTCCTCCGGCATCAAAATTATTATTGTGGGCTGTGGTTTTGCGGGCTTGGCGTGCGCCATCGAATCCGTCAGAAAGGGACACTCTGCTGTGATACTCGAGAAGTACCCCCAAGTCAATATGCTAGGTGCTCATCTTTCGCTCCTGTTTTGATCTCTTATGTTATTGCCGTTTTTTTTTTGTTCATGAATTGACTTTTCTTTTCTTTCAATTCGTCGTCAGGTGATGTGCGCATCTTCTGCTGAACTATTCATGCGGTGACAGGATGCTAAGGACAAGCAGGTCGTCACCTTCAATGTCAACGTCGGGAGATTCATCGCGCGATGGGGCCTTCACGACAAGTCAGCTCCGCTTCTCTTCTTTCCGTTCATTGATACCCGGTTCTGAGTCCGCCTACGCCAAGGATATGGCCTTTATGTGGGCACGCGTCAGAGTTCAAGATCCACAATTACTTGGGTGATCTGATCCACGTACAGCCCCTCCCGCAACTCATCAATAATTCGCGCTCCTACAACGGCCATCGCGGAGAAATCTACGGTGTTTTACTTGAGTACGCCAAATCCCTAGGGGTCGAAATTCGGCTAGGCCAGCTCGTGACCGAGTACTGGGAGGATGCCGCTGTGGGAAAGGCCGGGGTCATATCGAACGGTGAGCGACTCGAGGCGGACCTCGTCGTCGGTGCAGACGGCGTGCGGAGCACGGCGCGCAAGCTCGTCTTGGTAATTACCTCATCTAAGTGAGAGTGATAAGATTACAGAGTTTCGTGCAGGGATATGAAGATAAACCGAAGCCTTCGGGGTATGCCATTTATCGGACGTGGTTTGATGCTAGAACCGCTGGTATCCATGAGGATCCTTTCACGAGGTTCCTAGCAGAGGAAGAGGATGTACTTTATGGATGGATAGGTAGAGTTTTATTCCAATGCAGCCTGATGCTGGACTGATTCTGTTACGTTCTTGTCAAGGCCAGGATGTCCACTTTCTCGCTTCCAACTGCAAAAAGGGTTCTACGATTTCTTGCGTCCTAACCCATCGGTAGGGAACTAAGTCTTCTTCCAGTCGTCACAATGTGCCTTGTAGTGACGTCGATTGCTTCAGGGATGACGCCAATATTGATGAGTCCTGGTCTTTTCCAGGAAAGAAAGAGGATGTACTCGCGATAGTAAAGGAATGGGACCCTCTGTGCACCGCCATCCTCTCTAAAGCCCCTGCGTTTGTAGACTGGAAGTTGGTGTATCGAGACCCTCTTCCCACTTGGATCAGCAAGGGCGCACACATGGCGCTAATTGGTGATGCGGCGCACCCATTCCTTCCGTGAGTCTCGCATTACTATCAGCACCCGGATTACGTACCGCGGTGTCTTCTTTCCTGTCCTCTGCAGCGCTTACTGGGGGTTTCACATTCTGTTACCGCTGCGCTGCGCAGAACAAGCGTCCAGGGAGCCTCCCAGGCTGTCGAGGATGGCGTGACGCTCGCGGTCACGTTGCAGCTGGCAGGCAGAGATGCTGTGCCACTCGCCGTACGCGCGTGGGAGCAGATACGGTGCGTCCCGCGCGCTCTCCCCCCGCTCACCACTCTATTGACACCGCCCCGCGCGACTGATTGGTACCTGTCCTCCCGCGGCCATCGCGCTTCTGGTGCACGTAAACCACCGGACGCTGCAGGTACTGCCGTGTGCGCCACGCGCAGCTCCTGGGCGAGACCACGCGCAACAAGTGGCATCAGTCGACGCTCGAGGACCGCGGGGGAGCGATGGACCTACCGCTCCCCGAGTGGCTGCTCGACTTCGACGCCGAGAAGCACGCGTACGACGTCTTCGATGACACGGTCGCGCAGCTGCGGCGCGATGGGTATCGCATGCCAGTGCTCCCAGGAGCGTGAGCACGCCCACAGACGCTACTGTACTTGTATGTATATGTATCCGTGTATGATGTGTACACATATGTGGATGAATAGACTTAGCACAGCGGCGGCAGCGGGCCCCTGCGCGCCGTGCGCCAAACTTGCGCCTCACTCGCGACCAAATCATCCTAGGAGCGAAGCGTCGCAGGCACTCCACGTCTGCCGTCAGCTGTCTCGCTGTCCGCCGGAGGGGCATGTGGGCGTGGGCACGACGGGCGGTGCTTGGCTCTGCCCCCTCACCGCCACACTCCCTCAGAGCCAGTCGGGCTCCGCATCCGGAGGTGTGGAGCCTTCACACGCAGAGAGCCGTCCATGCGCGCCTGCTCGGCCATCTTCGAGGAAAAAAAAAAAGGGGGGGGGCGTGTGCGCGTGAGCCACGATGCGCGGGGCGTGGCTGCACGTCCGAGTCGAGGACGAGTTCTGCGCTGATCGCGACGCCACGAGACAGACAATAGACATAGACGGCCGCCCGCGGCGTCGCTTTTCGCGATCACGAGCTCGCCCAAATAGGCAGGCGTTGTGTATGCTTGCGGCGGCGGCATATATCGGGCGCCGAGGCTGCGACACTAGTCTCCGGGGCTGACCTCAGCGGAGGAAAAATTGTTCTGACAGCGATACGAGTACTGTACGTGAGCATGAGCGCCGCGGCCGCGGGGATGTCGAAGCGCCAGCAGGGGTGATGATATAGTTAGTACACACCGCGTGTCTTCCACATGACCGCCCCAAAGAGGGCGACGAGTCTTATTCTGGCGGCAGAATATTAATGATCGGACAGGCGTGCGGGAGAAGACGTGTT
The DNA here is from genome assembly GCA_003314395.1 of Albatrellus ellisii. Classification (NCBI taxonomy): domain Eukaryota; kingdom Fungi; phylum Basidiomycota; class Agaricomycetes; order Russulales; family Albatrellaceae; genus Albatrellus; species Albatrellus ellisii. Next base: position 17,502 of record QLPN01007263.1, read on the forward strand.
TGCCCCGTCGAGTGCTTTTTTTTTTTTCGTGACAACATAAATACAGCACACTACACGAGGAAGAAAATGGAGGCAGAGCGGGAATGCTGCACATCAGAAAGCAGGGGCAACTAAAGAGGTACAAAATGATATGGAGCGACCCAGAATGTTTTAAAATAAGGGTGTCTAACAAAGAGAGGCCAGCCCGCCTGTCCGGAGGGAGAACACGACAACCACATGCTACATCAAGACGGCTGTCCAATAGGAGATAAAGAGTAGGTAGCGGAACGAAAGAGAAGAAGGTAAACCAGTGCCACCGTACACGGGAAGACAGATCTGATTATCAAAAAGAATACCTGTCGTAGGGCCATCGGGAGGGAAGGACTGTCGGACCTTTATCGTGGGGGTTCTCGTGTTTCTCACATCAGCCCTTCTCTACGGCGGGCTCCGAGGACGGTATAACAAAGTGGTCGAATGGCGCCTTTCAGCCTCTGGAATTCTGGCCGACGGTGGCGCGACGGGCGCGGAAGAGGCGGAATTATGCCACGAGTGAATCTGGGGTAGGGTATCTGGACGATGAGAGCGCTGGTCGCCGGAGCGTGATAGCAGGGGTGCAATAGAAGGATGACTGTACTGATGCGGGGCGAGCGGTGTCGTGGAAGGCATGGACGGCAACTGGGAGCTAGAGTGGCCGTGCGTCTTGAGGGAAGATGACGCGAGGGGCCCGCGCTTGTGCGGAAACTGTTCTGGCCGTGGGCGTGAGTGCGTCCGCTCAAAGAGGCCACACTTGTTGCACAGCTGATAAAGCCGGGGATCAGAAGAGATGAACAGACGCGTGGACTATGCACGATCACAAAGCCCACCCATCAGGAATGATCGGAACACTCACAACTTTCCCTGGGTTGAGGCTTGAACGTCTCCAGGTCGAGGTGTCTGTGGTGCAGCAGTTGAAGCACCGCCTGCGCACTCGCTCAGTGAGCTTGGTGGCAGCATCATCCGTGTAGATGATGTTGAAGCTATGCTGTCCCGGGAAGGGGTATTGCAGATCATGATTGTGATGGAGCGCAGGCCCGGAGCTCTGGGAGGGTACAACGTGAGGGGACGCGGGGTAAATCTGCGACATATGATGTGGGGAGTGCGAGGAGCTGTTGGAAAGATATCTGGACTCCGACGTGTGGGTCTTGTAGATGTGGTCATGAGAGGGATGGGCGTTGCTGTTCATGGCAGCGCTATGCGGATAATAAATTCTGCGATCTACATGCTCGCCAGCCGAGTAGTGGGCAGGGGCTGCGTAGGAGTTTCCCGTAGGATGCATGGAGAGGTGAGCGACGCGTCCGGAAGGTGCCGGGGAGGAGACAGCCGATCTATCTAAGGAGGAAGAAGAGAGGGAGGGGGACTGCGGT
>QLPN01007264.1:0-15344 GCA_003314395.1 Albatrellus ellisii
CACTCCAAGTGTGGGACGTCGAGAGACGGTTTCTCGAGGAGCACCACCGGCTGGCACAAGAAGAATTGGCCTGGGCCCACGAAGTGGCCTACTACTGGGCCCAACGTACCAGGGCGTTTCCCTGCACCACCCCCCAGCGCCCCTGGTTCTTCGATGGGGGAATGCCCAACAGGTTCATCCCAGCATGGGACACCCTCCCCTTCCCGACCTACCAGGAGTAAGAGGAGAGCAGGGGGCAATGGGTCGGGGGACCCCACCAAGCGTCGGAGGCGACGCATCGCATAAGGAGGGGGTGATGTTACGAGGCACTTGCTTTGGCACCTCGTAACACGTTTTGTTTCTTTTGTTTTGTTTTTTTCTCCTTTTACTTACTAGTAAAGTGTAGTGTTATTACTACAAGTGTGAGCATAGCTCCACTTTACTTAGTAAGGACTCTCTCTTTCTTTCCTTTCTCTTTTATAGTACTTAAGTATTTACATACTTAAGTGTGAGCTTAGCTCCAAGTACTATATCAGACTTATCTCTTTCCTTTTATCTTTCTTTTATTTATTATAACATTTACTTGCTAAGGACTATTACTATACAATTAGCAAGGACTCTCCTTTCTCGTCATTATTTACTTTTGTTTATCTCACATTCATTTCGCACTTGTGGCTGAGCCACTTATATCATGGACGTGTACTTACTGCGCTTTACTGCACACTTTCGTTTACTTACTGCACATTACTGCGCAACCTTACTATAGTTAGTTCACTAGTTTTGTATAAATAGTTGACAAACTGGCGGTCTTAAACCCCAGTCTTGTCAACTTCGCAATCTAGGGATTCTCCTATACTGCGCTTGATCTAAGAGCTCATTACAATCTTGTTTCATTTTCTAAGAACTAAAGTCTAAGAGCTCTAAGCCGCTAAACAAACGCCACTAAGACATCTTACACTCATCACTCTGGATCCTCATATCGTTATCAGCGGAATCATCCTCATAACTATATCGTTAATTCCCTTAATCGTCGTCATCCAGAATCTCTATTATGTCCATCAAGCCAATATCCAAACCTTGGTTACCAGGAGTAACATTTTAGACCTTCCCTAAGACCGTCCAATAGGCCGCTCCTAGCACTTTGTGTTACATTTACTTATATCTTTATTCGTGCTCATGCATTTCACTTCGTACTTAACCCACACCTGTGGCACACTCTTATAGTTCATACTCCACAGTTACATGCAGTTTAAAGGAGTCCTCAGCAGCACAACTAGCTCTTTCTCTAGTTGCTCACTTCAGACTTCAGGTACTGTACTTATCACTCTGTCTCTTCTTTCTCTAGTTGCTCACTTCGAACTTCAGTCCCCCACTTAGTGTGGTGTCTAGAGTAGCCTCTGTTGCAATCCACCAAGTCCCTTATTGTCCTTTAACAGCATGTTGCTACTGACAGCACAGCACTACATGCTCAAACATGCAATGAAGACAATAATGATGACACATCATTAAATCTCTTCAAAGTCACCAGAAAACTCACACAACACAATGATCTCTCAGCTTGCTGGCTCATCAACTCCAGTGCCAGTCTCCACATGAGCTCCAATCATGACTGGTTCTATCTCCACCATCCATTCACTACACCACCAAAGCCTGGCTAGGTGATAACAGCTACATTCTAGCTGAGGGTGCTGGCAACATCTACATGAAAATGCATGCCAACAAGAAAGACATACTCTATGTCCCTGAGCTCCACAGTAATCTCCTACCAGTCTCTGCACTTGCAAAATGTGGTGCACACATCCAATTCAATGGGGATACATGTGAGATCCTCAACAAGGATAATGTGCTAACATGCATCAGCCACCTTAAGGATAACCTCTACATCCTCAACACATGCATGCATGCTCCTGACATTGCATGAATCACACATGTTGCATCATTCCCATCTGAAGGCATCAACATCTCCAATGATCCCTCGGCCTTCATTGCATGCACAAGCATGGCTACTGCCAACATATGGACCTGGCATCGCCACCTAGGTCACATTGGCATAGACTCCATCCTGCACATGGTCCACAATGGTATGGTCAAGGGCATGGCTCACCCATGATGCAACCCACAATGCTCTCAGGGTATGTGAGCCTTGCATCAAGGGCAAGCACATGCTGTTGAAATCCATGTGTGCACACTACTTCTTGTTCAACTTCACTATACACATATACACTTTACATAAATAACATGTACATGACTCTTTACTCATCTCCTTGGACTACCTACATGCCCAAACACTTCACACTCCACACATCACTCTGGATGACACATGTTGTCCCACATATGGACATCCTTGTTCCCCCACTTCTACACTCCACCCTAACTCTACTTGCATACACTATATAAGATGGACTACTACTGTACAAACTCCTCAGACATCTTACACATTGTCTGAGTGAGTACTCTCCTATATCAATCTTATCCTTCTCTCACCCTACCTGCAGCATCTCTTACCTCTACTGCATCATGACACCTACTGTGCTCATGACATCTTACACTGCTGCAGGCATGCATCTACCACTAACTCTTTGGCTGCTAGCTGTGTCATATATATTTGCAATGACCTTCACAGTGCTTGGACTGTTATCATTACAAGCTGCTGACTGAGTAGTCTCAGCCTGAGGAGGTGTTGGCTCTTGAGTTGCCTGGGGTGCACATGATTTAAACTGTCAAGGGGGAGGTACCTCAGACATGTTGCAAGAATTGTCATCAGCCACAAGATTTTCTTCTGCATGTTGCCTTCACATCCTGATGGTAGGCTGGAATGGTACCTGTGTGTGATGCAAGTTATTCAACTTGCACTCTAGACTTGCAATATGCTTGTCATTCAGCAGCTGATATGAGCTGGTGCCCTTGTTATCGAAAACATGGTCATTCATCACCTGCATGTTTAACATCATCTGACCAGTGCTGACATTTCCCAGATTTTGATGGTGCCACTTGTTGACAGTTGCACAACCATCATCCTGTGATGCCTCTAGGCACAAAGATCCCTGTAGGCAGATCAACTTTTCCATCAGCATTCTGACTAACTTTACCCTGCACAATGTAGTTATTGATGACCAAACATTTGTGAATATAGTGGTTCATCTTGCCACAGAAATTGCACACATGACCATTTTCATGTGGTGGTGCTGTACTTTGTTGTTGTGGATGTGTTATGCATTGGGTCTCAAGCACTCTGGTGATCATGTTGTGGCAGAACAATCTGTAGATGTAGAGTGATGCGTTCCCACAAGCTAGGTGGGAAGCCTTTAGCATAGCAGTTACCCTGCTCATATTCTGAAAGCCACTGGGTGCTCCACAGGAAACCCACAATGACTACAAACTGGCAGTGGTAGTCAGTGAAGTCACCTAGTGACTGCATACCCAAAGTCTATGCTCTTGTATGAGAAAGGATAGATCCATGTGGGTCCACTTTCAAGTGACCTCAGACCCAGGGTATTGTTTGTAAATATCTGCTTTGAAGTCTTTATATGTTTTAGTGGTATCTTTGTATGTTGGCAGCATCACCCAGAGGTCCTGGACATCTACATTGACATAGTGTTGAGTGTGAATTTTACATGTTTGGTTGTCTTGAATTTGAGTGAGATTGAAGTGGAATTTGAGATCTTCAAAATATTGTGGGGGCACTTCAGGTCAAATTATGGTGTGGTTCTGTTGCCTCATGTGGGCATTGCATACTGAGTTGCCATTGGTGTGCTATGGGGTGGGGTATGTGAAAGGGATTGGTCATTGGTTTGGTGGGATGGGGTCAGGGTGATAGTTGAGATTGAAGGTGACAATAAAGTGCTGGATGCTGAGAAGAATGATGAGTCGACAGGAGATGAAGCACATGGGGTAACAATTAGCTCTTCTTCTGTGAGTAGTGAATGTATGGGAGGTGGTGGATTGTGTGATGGGCTGATGAGTTGCTTGAGTTCATCTTGGAGTGCTTCAATAGTTGGCAAGCTTGTACATTGTTGTGGACAAAGATTGTAGTGGTGTCTAGATGTAATCTTGACTTACAGCCCCTCATGGTGGGCTCCAATATGATATGTGCATGGGCTTGTGATAGCAGAAACTTCAACCACAACTGCCACATTTGCTGAGGTATGCAAGTTGTAAGATTCTCTAGACACCAAAGTTGTAATTGTTAGTAGTTTAGCACAATTAATGCAATAACACAATGTGATGAGGTGACCAAAGGGAAATAGGACACAGATGTGATGTGATAATCATAACAATGACCACACAGTAGTAGACTCAATGCAGTAATACCTCAATGCAACACAATGGAGAATGAAATGCTATAATAGATGTAACATATGAGGAACATGCACTTTCTTGATAGTGCAACACATGGAGGGAAGAGCAGAATGCACTTTTTTGCAAGTTGACTTGGACAAGAGAGGGGAGACAAATTGTGGGTGGGGGGAAATCTATTTGTTATGACTGATGAGGCACCATCTAAATACAAGTCTAGCTCCAAGGATGGAGCACAGCAAAACAAAACAGAAAATATACAACATAGGGTCAATCATAGGGATATTCGATATGAGGTGGAGTCTGGGCACAAACAAATAAAGTATCATACTATAATGGATGAGTGAAAAAGGAAATGCACCAATTGCACCAAATGCTGACTGTGTGACTCATGACTCCATGGACTGTGTCTCAGCCTATCAGTCCTGCTCCTTGTCAACTGAACCCAGTCCTGTATTCCAATGCCTAAACAAATTTGTGATTGATGTGACTGCAAATGATTATTGTGTGTGGCACATTAATGTCACTGTGTTCACCTGATGTTGCTGATGGTCATTTTCCAGTGTTACATGCATGTGATGCTCATCAATGGTTGAAATCCTTACAGACCATAAGAATCTAGAGTACTTTATGAGTGCCCAGAAATTGAACTGTCACCAGGCATGATTGTCTCTCTTTCTTTCTAGATTTGATTTCAACCTTACCTATCACCTGGGTAAATCATCTGACAAGCCTGATCACCTCTCAAGATGTTCAGATCATAAGGAGGGGGTGGAATATGACAATGACAATATCATACTGCTCAAACCAGAGTTTTTCAAACAATTAATCAATGCAGTATTCACAAACCCACCACTACTGAAAAAGATCTTAGAAGTGCAGAAGAATAAAGAAGAAATACAGCAATGGAGAGAATTGCCAACAGATGAAGCAAAGACAGCAATTATTGCAGGACATGGGGGAAATGAACAGGGACTCTGCTAAGAGCAGCCTATTGGACGATCTTAGGGAAGGTCTATATTGATACTCCTGGTAACTGGAGGTTGAATGCATGCTTGATACATGTAATAGAAGTTCCTGATGACTATGAAGATTGGGATCAACGATATTGAAATGAGGATGACTCCACCGATGACAATTTGAGGATCCAGAGTGACGAGATATAGGATATCTTAGTGAAGCCCTTTGTAGGGTGACTTAGAGATCTTATATTTAGTTCTTAGAGAGGAAGCAAGCTTATAGCGAGTATCGATCAAGTGCAGTATAGGAGAATCCCTAGATTGCAAAGTTGACAAGACTGGGGTTTAAGACCACCAGTCTGTCAACTATTTATACAAACTGGAGATCTAAGTATAGTAAGGTTGCACAGTATTGTGCAGTAAGTAAACAATAATGTACAGTAATGTGCAGTAAGTATGCGTCCATGTGATATAAGTGGCTCAGCCACAAGTGTGAAATGAACATGAGATAAACAAAGGTAAATAATGACGAGAAAAGAGAGTCCTTGCTAATTGTATAGTAATAGTCCTTAGCAAGTAAATGTTATAATAAATAAAAGAAAGATAAAGAGAAAAAGATAAGTCTAGTATAGTACTTGGAGCTAAGCTCACACTTTAAGTATGTAAATACTTAAGTACTATAAGAGATGAAAGAAAAAGAGAGTCCTTACTAAGTAAAGTGGAGCTAAGCTCACACTTGTAGTAATAATACTACACTTTACTATGGTAAGTAAGATAAAAGAAAAAGAAAAAGAAAAGAAATGCATTACAAGGTGCCAAAGCAAGTGCCTCATAACAGACTCCTCACATATAAAGGAAAAATCTTTGTTCCTGAAAGATGCAGAGCAGAAGTAGTGAAACATTGTCATGATAGTCCAATAGTGGGACATCCAGTGATGAGCATCACATGCACATAACACCAGAAATTGACCATCAGCAACATCAGGTGAACACAGTGACATTAACATGTTGCATGTGACAATCATCTGCAGTCACATCAATTGTGCACTTGCTTAGGTGTTGGAATACAGGACTGGGTTCAGCTGATAAGGAGCAGGGCTGGTAGGACATATAGGCTGAGATGTGGTCCAGGCCCACCAAAGTAACCATGGAGTCACAAGTCATGAAGTCAGCATTTGGTGTGATCAGTGCTTTGCCTTTTTCACTCATCCATTATAGTATGATACCATATATGTTGTGTCCAGACTCCACCTCATTTCCAATCATCCCTATGATTGACCCTGCACTGTAAATTTTCTGTGTTGTTTTGTTGTGCTCCAGCCTTGGAGCTAGACTTGTATTTAGAGGGTATGTCATCTGTCAGACACAAATAGATTTCCCCTGCCCACAATTTGTCTCACCTCTCCCCATTTGAGTCTCTAAAGTGAAGGGGTGCCTTTCACTCTTCCCTCTGCATGTCTCATAATGAAGACAGTGTATGTACCTCATAGGTCACATTTATTGCATTGTATTGCATTCTCCATTGTGTTGCTTTGCATTCTCTGTTAGATCTTATCTGATCTTGTCTGATCACTATCTCTCCCTCTCACACCTGCAGCCCACACTTATTAGTCAGTGCAGTTTGTGTGCAATCTCAGTCTGTATATTAGTAGATCCATAGCATCTGTAGAATTCCAGTGGACATCTTCTCTCTTTCTTGAGAGCTGTCTGATCAGTCTTTTCTATCTTCCTTTTCAAATACTCTCTTTTGCACTCCTATTATGGAGTTTGCTCTCCTTCTCTTTGTCTGCCTCTTCTTTGCCCTCATCTTGGGCTGGGTAGTTGCCCTCATTGTCTACTACCACATCTCACCATGCATCCAGTCTCTCCTCCCCTTCTAGTCACATTCCCATCACCTTCACCACTGTGCCTTTTTGACCTGTGCCAAAATTCTCTATTGCATTGCATTGTGTTCTTTATTATTCCAATTGTCACATTTACAGTGTCATGGTGTTATGAGGCACTTGCTTTGGCACCTCATAACGCATTTTTTCTTTTTCTTTTGTCTTTATCTCACTTACTAGTAAAGTGTAGTATTATTACTACAAGTGTGAGCTTAGCTCCACTTTACTTAGTAAGGACTCTCTTTTCTTTTCTCTAATATAGTACTTAAGTATTTACATACTTAAGTGTGAGCTTAGCTCCAAGTACTATAAAGACTTATCTTTTTTCCTTTTATCTTTCCTTATTTATTATAACATTTACTTGCTAAGGACTATTACTATACAATTAGCAAGGACTCTCTTTTCTCGTCATTATTTACCTTTATTTATCTCATGTTTGTTTTGTGCTTGTGGCTGAGCCACTTATATCACATGGACGTGTACTTACTGCACATTACTGTGCATTATTGTTTACTTACTGCACAATACTGCACAACCTTACTATACTTAGATCTCCAGTTTTGTATAAATAGTTGACAGACTGGTGGTCTTAAACCCCAGTCTTGTCAACTTTGCAATCTAGGGATTCTCCTATACTGTGCTTGATCTATGCTCGCTATAAACTCGCTCTCTCTCCAAGAACTAAATCTAAGATCTCTAAGTCACACTACAAAGGGCATCACTAAGATATCCTACATCTCGTCACTCTGGATCCTCAAATTGTCATTGGTGGAATTATCCTCATTTCAATATCATTGATCCCAATCTTCATCATCATCAGGAACTTCTATTACATGTATCAAGCACAAATTCAACCTCCAGTTACCAGGAGTATCAATATAGACCTTCCCTAAGACCATCCAATAGGCCGCTCTTAGCACATGGTTCCATCACATTTCCTCACTGTCACCCAGTTGCATTGTGTCATCACATTACTCACCCTAAATTACAAACTCCCTTTTGTGTCTAGGGGATCTGACAGCTCACACCCCTCAGTATCTGTTGTGGTCATGATTGTAGATTCCTCTCACACACACCCACAGCACATATCACTGGGACAATGGAGGATGTTAGAATTGGTTGGAAGAACATTCTGGTGGAAAGGGATGGCAGCATACATTGGAAGATACATAAAAGGATGTGAACTTTGCCAAAGAACCAAAGTTGTCACAAAGAAACCACAAGGTGAACTCATGCCTAATGAAATCCCAAATCAACCCTGGCAAATCATATCAACAGGCCTCATCACAATTGCCAGATTGTCAAGGACATGACTCTATATTAGTGGTAGTGGATTAATTTTCAAAAATGATTTGTGCAATGCCCACTACCACTACTGTAACAGCAGAAGGAGTCACATGGCTTTTTAGAGACAATATCTGGGAATTACATGGTTTACCAGGGAAGGTTCTCTCTGACAGAGGCCCACAGTTAGCTTCAAGAGTCATGAAGGAACTAAACAAAATCCTGGGGATAAAAACAGCTCTTTCAACTGCTTTTCACCCACAAACAGATGGACAGACTAAACATATAAATCAAGAGATAGAAGAATATCTCAGGATTTTCATCAACCATTGACAAAGTGATTGGATGAACTGGCTGCCTACAGCAGAATTTTACTACAATAATTGAATCAATGCATCCACCAAGCAAATTCCTCTCATATTGAATAGTGGTCAACATCCAAGGATGGGATTCAAACCTCATGCAGAATCCAATATCAAATCAGTAGACATTTTTATATCCTCACTAGAATGAGCTAGAGACAACACTAAATCAGCATTGAAGAAAGCATCAGAAGATATGTAAAAGTACTACAATATGCATAGAGGAACAACACCAAAATATGAAACAGGGGATAAAGTCTGGCTAGATGCATCTAACATTCAATTGGATCAACCTATGAAGAAACTGGATCATAAATGTATTGGACCATATGCAATTATTGAGGTTTTATCCAACAACAGTTATAGACTTGCATTACCCAAAACATCAAAAATCCACCCAATACTTCATGTGGTCAAATTACTACCATTCACAACTGACTCTATCCCCAAAAGAAAACAAAAAGCCCCACCAGCACCTATAGTTGGAGGAGAAGAAAAATATGAAGTAGAAGAAATTCTGAATACTTGGAAGTGATATGGCAAAATCAAATATTTGATTAAATAGAAGAACTACCCACACAAATCTAATTCTTGGGAACCTGTCAGACTCCTATCACTGACCTTATTCCCTACCATTATTTTATTCTTTTCTTTCTTTTACTTGAGATCATCTGATTAGATAAGATCTTCATCTTATCTCTTTTATCTTATCCCATCAGATATCTTACTTACAGTTGTTACAGTCTTCTTGGGGATAGTTCCCACAGCTGCTGTGCATCTGTAAGCTGTGATCCCACACTTGCTGCACTCTAGTTATTGCTAGACCTGCCCTCATGTACTGTGCCTGGTCTGTGCGCACATTCCAGTACTATAAGTAGTTAGGTAGCTAGACGAATAGACTCCAGCTTGTTACAGCTGGTTCATCCCCTTCTTCTATGGCTGAGTCCTCTCACCCCTTGGCCTACATCCAAGGCAGCTCCCAGTAAGTCTCTCCAAAGGAGAGCAGGGATATGGTGGTCTCGCGCTATGGATGTCCACCATAGGCTTGACAATCCTGACAGAACCCACATCTATCATCACCAAAGATGTACCCAAATTAGTCAAATAATTCCATTTATCACATCCCACCACCATCCAAGTCATCCAGAATATTGTATTACTAGTGAAACAACTTTCCAACAAGGCAATCCTTCCTACCAGAGGATCATCATTTGCAGTGGGTCTAGATCTCTATAGTGCTGAAGAAACAGATATATTACCACACAGTCAAAAGTTAATTGATACTCAGATTATTGTGGTTCCCTCAAAGTTCTTCTTATCAATAATGGAAATGACATATTCTGGATAAAAGAGACAGACTGCATTGCCCAATTAATCCTTGAACACATATCATTTTCCAATGTTTTGGAAGTAAAATCATTGGATGATACTTCTAGAGGAGCTGAGGGTTTTGGATCTACAGGAGTTTAATTGTTTGTTGGGTCATCTCACTCATTGAAAGGGGGTATTGTCAGGACACATTATTTTTCTTTTCATCTTACAATTTTATTTTATCTTATCACTTGAGATCTATACAATACATCTTATCACATCTGATTAGATCTCTTGTGATAATCTATGACTCATTCATGACTTGTCATTGGGCCAATTACTAATGACCTATAACACATACTCTCATGATGACTGTGCAATGCTGTGCATGACATCATGCTATCCTCATTACTATACTTCAAATGCCTGCCCTACAGTAACATATGTGGTCTGTGTGCACAGGCATTTACTATATATACTGTACTTCTTAGTGTACTTATTCTTTAGCTTAGTACTTCTGGGATATCCACTTCATAGTGTGTTAGTCCTTGCAATACTATCATCATTTCCTCTCTTCCTCTCCATAGGACTACTGTGTGACCTCACTAGTAGCATTGGCCTCACAGTCACCTCTGGAGCATTGAGCTTTGTGAGTTGCTCATTTTGGAGTGATGGGGTGACCATGGGGCATGCATTGTGGTGACCATATCTGTGAAGGACATTGTCAATATATTTCTCCTGGGAGAGGATGATGGTCTTGTGTTTGTGATCCTGTGTGATCTGCATGCCCAGAATCCAGCCAATTTTGCCTAGGTTGGACATGTTGAAGGAATGTTTAAGTGCTGCCTTCATGTTTTCTATTTTGTCAATACTGTGTGATGTGAGTACAATATTGTCAATGTAAATCATGACAATGTATATGAGCTTGCCAGATGTGTCACATTTCAGAAAGATGGAGTGGTTAGTATCAGAGTGCATATAACCTAGTGCTTCAAATTCCTTCTTGATGTGCTCATACCAGACTTGTCCACCTTGGCATGTGCCATAGATGGATTTTCCAGGGCACCAGACCTTACCTGCTGAGGGTTTGAATCCAGTGGATGGCTCAAGATAGATTGTTTCATTGAGCATGCTGTTTGTTATGAGGCACTTGCCTAGGCACCTCATAATGGTTTGGTTTGGTTTTTCTCTCTTTCTTTTCTCTTCTTACTTACTAGTAAAGTGTAGTATTATTACTACAAGTGTGAGCTTAGCTCCACTTTACTTAGTAAGGACTCATTTTCCCTTTTCTTTACAGTACTCAAGTATTTACATACTTAAGTGTGAGCTTAGCTCCAAGTACTATAAAGACTTATCTTTTTTCTCCTTATCTTTCTTTATCTATTTACATTTACTTGCTAAGGACTATTACTATACAATTAGCAAGGACTCATCTCATTTCATCATTGTTTATCTCTGTTTACCTCTTGTTCATTTTGTGCTTGTGGCTGAGCCACTTACTATATCCACAGACACATCTTAGGTCATGTGACCTCATTGATTGCTGTGCATTCATTGTTGATCCATGAACCTTATTTACTTGTACTATCTTTAGCACTCTGGATTTGTATAAGTAGTTGAAAGACTGGTGGTCTTAAACCCCAGTCTTATCAACTTCACAATCTAGGGATTCTCCTTTACTGTGCTTGACATAAGCTCACTAACAAGCTCACTTCACTCCTAAGAACTAGTCTAAGATCTTTCAGCCACTCTAAGTGCTGCTAAGACATTGTAAACTCATCACACTGGATCCCCATTTAGTTATTGGTGATATCATCCTCATCACTATCTCATTGATCCCAATCTTCATCATCATCAGGAATGTTTATTATGCTTATCAAGTGCATACCAACTACCTTGTTACCAGGGGGTAATGTTATAGCAAACCTTCCCTGAGACCATCCAATAGGCCACTCTTAGCAGCACAGGAGCTGTGGGTGCCATAGGTTGTGTGTTGGGTGTGGAAGTGGTCACTGTCATAGGGGTCACAGTTGGGGGAGCTTTGACAGGAGAAACTGGCAGGTTGCTGGCATAAGTATCACACTCATGGGACTCTGAGTCATCCACATTGGGATCAAAGATGATCTGCTCATAGTGTTTTGTGGGGCCCCCTTCATTGAAGATCATGTTGTGTGATTCAATGATGTGCCCACTCAGGTGGTGGACCAGGCAGTAGGTGTGTCAATTGCATGCATAGCCTATGAAGGTGCAAAGCAGCAACTTTGCATCAACTTTGCATTGGTATTTGTCTGGAATGTGTATGAAGGCTTTGCAACTGATGATGTGAATGAGGGCAACATTGGGCTTGTTACCACTCCATGATTCTTCTGGTGTGAGATCATCTTTGAGCACATGTGTTGGCACCATGTTGTGCAGGTAAGTGGCATACTTGATAGTGTCATACCAGTAATAATGTGGGAGGTTGGCATTGGTGAGGAGTGTGCAATTCATGCATTCAGTGGTGCCATTGTGTTGTGGCATGTCAGTGGTTGTCATCTCATGTTTAATGCTGTGTGCCTGCAGGAATCTCTGTGTGTGCTTGCCTGGATATTTGCCTCTGCCATCTGAACAGAGTGCCTTCATTTTTGTGTCAGTCTCAACTTCAGCACATGTGATGAAGTCTGTGAGATATTTGTGCAGATCACTTTTGTGTTTGAGGCCACAGACAAAGACCTTGTGTGACTTGTCATCAATGAATGTTGGGAAGTGGTCATACCCTTCATGGGAGCATGTTTGCATGGGCCCACACAGATCTGAGAAGATGTGGCCAAACACTGTGTCAGTGCATGTCTGTGTTGATTTCACAATGTTGTGTTGCATGTGTGCATGCAGGATATGGAAGACAATGGCACCCATTCACCCTTTTTCCCAGGCTTGAGACACAATAATTCTTGCACCATCACATGTTGCACCTGCACAGAGAAAACCCAACAACATGTACTGCATGGATCCACCAATTCATGATAAAGCTCATGCAGCAGAAGTCTTCCAATGTGCTATGGAAATACCAATAACTATCACCCATTGTCAGCTTTACTCCATCACCCCAGAAGTCCACTACCAAGCTTGGAGTGATGATGGTGAAGAAAGTTCCCATCAACCCTGTCCCCACAGCAGCTGCAAACTATGTGGAGGAGGAGGATGATGAAAATGACATCATCAATAGCTATGCTCAGACCATCACTGACAAAACAGTTTGTCACCTAGCATATGATATGCCACATGAGTTCAAAGAAGTGGTCATGTCTAGTCAGCATGGCAAGCCTATTGTTGTCCCCAACCCATATGAAGTGTACCTTCATGAGTTTCTGCCTGGCCAACCACCAGACTCACTCATAGTTGTAAAAGAGTTGGTGTCACTACATTCCATATTGCTGCTTGTCAACAACAATCTACACATTGAAAGCATCATTGACCTGGGGTGCCAAGTGATCATGATGTCAGAAGAGGTTTGTCATTCACTCAGCCTGATTTATGATCTGAGTGTGGTCTTAAATATGCAGTTGGTGAACAGTGAGGTTGACAGGTTGCTTGGCCTTGCCCATAATGTTCCATTTTTATTCAAGGATATCACACTATATTTGCAGGTTCACATCATCCACAGTCCTGCTTATTAGGGCAATCATTCAA
This sequence comes from Albatrellus ellisii, assembly GCA_003314395.1. Classification (NCBI taxonomy): domain Eukaryota; kingdom Fungi; phylum Basidiomycota; class Agaricomycetes; order Russulales; family Albatrellaceae; genus Albatrellus; species Albatrellus ellisii. The sequence continues at coordinate 13,744 of QLPN01007264.1, forward strand.
TGTACTAATGTGAAGCATTGTTCATAACTTTGGTAACAATGATCAGATGATCATGATCCATGATCCTAACATGGGGTCATTGGTGACTGTGCCTATGCTACTGTGTGGGTCCTGTCAATTCCAGTTTCACCAAAAGGAAGTATCAGGTTTTTGCAATTCAAGGATCTGACTGAGCATTGGGGAGATTGCAAAAATAACAATGCACACAGTCATGAGAGCACAGACTTGCTTATTTGCAACAATCCTGTTCCCATTTTTCATCTTTACACTACAAATCCCACTCCATCTATGCTTCCAGCTTCTGTTCATCTTGATTCTTTGAACCCCACTGTTGCTGCATATGCAAAGAGAAAGTACAAGCCAGTAGTGAAGAAAGTGCACCTGGTTATGGCTGATCTCCTGTTGCATTTTCGCATTATTTGCAATATACACAGTGACCAACTCACATCTATTCCTATACTTTTACCCAATCCTCCACCATTTATTCCAGTCAGACACTATACTAATGAACACAGAGACATCAGAGACAGAGCCCATGAAGGCAACTTCCTCTGGCCCACTGAGTGCTAAGTGTTACAAGGCACTTGCTTTGGCACCTCATAACATGTTTTCTTTTTCTTTTTTCTTTTTATCTTACTTACTAGTAAAGTGTAGTATTATTACTACAAGTGTGAGCTTGGCTCCACTTTACTTAGTAAGGACTTATCTTTCCTTTCTCTATTATAGTACTTACATACTTAAGTGTGAGCATAGCTCCAGGTACTATATTAGACTTATCTTTTTCCTTTTCTTTATTTATTATAACATTTATTTGCTAAGGACTATGACTATACAATTAGCAAGGACTTGTTTCTTTCATCTTTATTTACTTATGTTTACATCATGTTTATTTCACACTAGTGGCTGAACCACATGACTTATTACATGGACATGTACTTACTGTGCCTTACTGCACATTTCTGTGCATTGCTGTGCAATGCTGTGCTTTACTGCACAACCTTACTATACTTAGAACTCTACTTTAGGATGAATAGTTGACAGACTGGCAGTCTTAAACCCCAGTCTTGTCAACTTCACAATCTAGGGATTCTCCTTTAATTGCACTTGATCTAAGCTCATCTCTCTCTTGCTTCACTCTAAAAGACTAAGTCTAAGAACTCTAAGTCACTTTAAACATCACTCAAACTTCTTACACACATCACCCTGGATCCCTGACTAGTCATTGGTGGTATTATCCTCATCACTATTTCGTTGATCCCTCTCTTCATTGTCATAAGGAACAGTTATTATGTCTATCAAGTGCATATCAACCACCTTGTTACCAGGGGTATTATTGTATCAGACTTTCACTAAGACTGACCAATAGGCCACTCTTAGCACTAAGAGCAGCCTATTGGATGATCTTAGGGAAGGTTTGCTATAACAATACCCCTGGTAACAAGGTAGTTGATACACACTTGATAAGCATAGAAACCATTCCTGATGACAATGAAGAGTGGGATCAATGAGATGGTGATGAGGATGATACCACCTGTTATGAGGCACTTGCTTTGGCACCTCGTAACGCGTTTCTTTTTGTTTTTTCTTCTTTTCTTTTATCT
>QLPN01007269.1:0-10407 GCA_003314395.1 Albatrellus ellisii
GGATGTGTTAAGCAAGATGTATTTGAGCATTGCATCACCACCTCCAGACCCCTTGCCATCACCTCCCAGTCCAATGGTATACCCTTCACCTTTGATTCATGATGCCAATATCCAACAGTACATCAAGCCTCTGTATCTCCATGGCTGGAAGTTGTCTATTGAGGAGGTTGGATGGAAGAAATTCAACCCAGGGGGACAGCATGTCTTGAAGACAATGCTCATGCCCACACTCAACAAATGTTTCGCTTTCCCTGATAACAACTCTGTGTTTCAGTTTATGTCAGAAATTGGTGATTACATTGTGCAAGTGAAGGTATGATGTAATGTCTGTCAGAACTGCTGTAGTATGGAGCAAAGACTCAAGTGTTTTTCAGCATCACCCACACTTTGTCATTGCCCCACAGCTGATCAAAATATTCATGTGTACTTATGATGCAATTCTTGGTCCTGAGTCACCATTCAGATGGGTGTCTGCTGAAGTGAGCAATGTTATCAGGAGAGCAAGTGTCAGCTATTGTGACATTGGTTTGGCATATAAGGCAGAAGCTATCTTTGTCCAGATTTTGGCAAACCATTTGTGTGCATATACATTCATAGTGCATGGCCAGAGGTTGAGACCAGAAAGCATCAGAGACATCCTGAATTCACTGAGACAGCTTTAATGGAGAAAAGTGAATCAAGACTGATCACAGACAGAGAGATATCAGTGCTTGTACAGTATGCCTGTGGCTTTAGTTGAATCATCTTTATAGTTTGCAGAGCCTGCTCAGTATGCTGTACACTGTTGTTGGACAAAAGCCTGAGAGCCAAGGTTAGAGTTGAGAGAATAGTCAAATGCATGGTCTGCCATAATACAGCACATACAGAAGCTGTATTGTTTATCAGTAAGAATTAGTGTGAGACTGCACTTGCATGATGAAACCCCCTAACATTGGTATGCATATTTGGGTGCTATTATGGATGGTCATTGTTAATCTTTGTATTTGACCTCAGCAGAAGATAGTCATTCTGCATGCATCACATACCTTGACTACATATGCAGGTACACTTGGGAAAGTTGCACCTATGGACTCCCTAACTACCATATGCACTGGGACTTGTCTCATGCTACACCATTCTTGTGAGTCATTCTCAATTACATAGCAGTAATATTACCACCACCAGCATGAATGTATTGGTCACAACCATTTTGTCTCCAAACACTCTTCATCTGTATTGTACCTATGACAAAATGTATCTCCTACATCCACAATACATACAACAACAGCACAATAGTGCTATGTATCCAATGTTCATGCATCAACATGTGAGGCCAACACAATGTCAAAGCTGAACAGCTGAAAGAAAGCTAAAACAAAAGGACAATTGTGCTTCAACTAGCAGATATCCCAGATATATAATCAGCTAAGTAAGACAAGAAGGAGACTATAAGGTACTGCACCTAGCAGATATCCCAGATGATCAGAACTGGGGATAAAACGCTAAGTGGACTATGCTATATATACTATCCTGAAGAGTGCACAGACTGTGCTGTACAGTATAGGGCCAGAGAATGAGAAACTATAGTAATGATGTCATACCTAATAATAGAGAGGACACATAAGTGCTGACTGAGGCTCCACAGTAACTGTGGGAGTGATTGGTGATACTCTGCAGCAGGTGTGAGAAGGATTGGTGAGCATGTGCAGTAAGGGTGAGAAGAATGAGTCATAGCTCAATATAGAACAGGCCAATTGGAGATCAGACAACATACACATCATCAGCTGATAAAGATGAACAAGTGGAATGCATGACTGTGAGAATTGCTTTGATAGATCAGGAGCAATTGTAAGATCTATGATGATAGAGGCATAAGAAATATAGAGAAAAGTGGGGGAAAATAAGGAATGGCCTGACACAACAGTCACAATAATGCTCCAATACACATACGGTACCTTCTGCCATGCAAATGTGGCCTTACTTTGATAAATATTACATCACACAGAGAGTGGGGTGAGAACTTGAGGCTTGAAGGATGGAACATGGCCTATCAAGAATACAATGAGGTCTCCATGGTCAATGACATCAAATCCAAGTCATCTGTGGGATACAAGGTTGGGTGACATCCATTGTCACTGGTACATTAACATTGTGGCACTGGTGTTTGTCAAGGTCATTTCCCATTTGTCATCTTGATCATATTAATGGACCTCCACACTGCTTCCATAAAAAATGGCCCATGTCAGTGCCTACTCAGTCTGAGCTCTCTTAGTATGTGCTGGCCACTTTCCCCCCTCAAGTTCTTCATCACAAGTTGGCCAGTGGTGGGTGTCAAGCAGGGATTTCATAGCATGGGTATCATGAACAATACAAATGCAACAGAAGAGCATATTTGCTACTCATCTGAGACCTGGACAGTGGTACCCCTGTGGCCCTATCATATAGCATTGTGTGCTCAGCACCTCTTCACTTGCACTCCATGGCTGTTGTACCTGATGCTAGAGGTGGTCTGGCTTGACTGATTCATACATCCCTCCATAACCTTCTCATGGATGTTTGATTAAAACATCCATGAGAAAGTTGGCTGGGTTCAATCATTCAAGCCAGGCCACCCCTTGTTGAAAATACACTGGCCAATTCTTGCACTTGCACAAGCAGGAAAACTTACTATACCTCAGTGATTAAGAACAGTAATGTCAGGATCGTCAAGCCTACGGCAGACATCCATAGTGCGTGACCACCAACTCCTGGTAACTGGAGATTGTACACGCGTTTGATGCACGTAATAGAAGTTCCTGATGATGATGAAGATTGGGATCGATGATATCAAAATGAGGATAATGCCACCAATAACGATTCAAGGGTCCAGAGTGACTAGGTGTAGGATGACTTAGTGATGTCTTTTATAGTGTGACTTTAGAGATCTTAGATTTAGTTCTTGGAGGGTAGAGAGCGAGCTTTAATGCGAGTGTAGATCAAGCACAGTATAGGAGAATTCCTAGATTGCAAAGTTGACAAGACTGGGGTTTAAGACTGCCAGTCTGTCAACTATTTATACAAAACTGGAGATCTAAATATAGTAAAGTTGCACAGTAATGCGCAGTAAGTAAACGATAATGTGCAGTAAAGCATAGTAAGTATGCGTCCATGTGATATAAGTGGCTCAGCCACAAGCGCAAAATGAACTAGAGATAAACAGATGTAAATAAAGGCGAGAAGAGAGAGTCCTTGCTAATTGTATAGTAATAGTCCTTAGCAAGTGAATGTTGATATAAATAAAGAAAGATAAAGAGAAAAGATAAGTCTAGTATAGTACTTGGAGCTATGCTCACACTTAAGTATGTAAATACTTAAGTACTATAAAAGAGAAAAGAAAGAGGAGAGTCCTTACTAAGTAAAGTGGAGCTAAGCTCACACTTGTAGTAATAATACTACACTTTACTAGTAAGTAAGAAAAAGAAAAAAGAAACAGAAAAAAAGAAAACATGTTACAAGGTGCCAAAGCAAGTGCCTCATAACAGATTTAGGCCAAGGGATGAGAGGACTCAGCCATAGAAGAAGGGGATGAACCAGCTGTAACAAGCTGGGGTCTATTTGTCTAGCTACCTAACTACTTATAGTACTGGAACACGTGCACAGACCAGGTGCAGTACTGAAGGGCAGGTCAACAGTAACTAGAGGCGCAGCAAGTGTGGGAGTACGGCTGACGGATGCACAGCATCTGTGAGAACGATCCCCAAGAAGACCGTAATGACAGTAAGTAAGATATCCAACAAGATAAGATGTAAAAGATAAGATGAAGATCTTATCTTATCAGATGACCTAAAGAGAAACAATAAAGAAAGAATAAAAGAATGGGAGGGAATAAAGTCAGCGATAGGAGTCTGACAAGTAATGAGCAAGGAGGTTTACATAGCTGTCTACTATGTGCCAAGTCCAGCTTCCATTGGTGACTGTATCATCATCCATTCCAAGGTAGCACACCAATGAATACTGTACCCAAAATAGCAGGGCACCATTCTAACAGACCACACAACTCCAGCACGCTTGTATGGTATGTGTGTACATGTGCATGTATATTCTGGGAGATACATTTTGTGGACAACAGAGGATGGCAGCCATTCTGTGGTGGAAGGCTTGTATGAATTCTGAAGCTGTTGACAGGTATGCCATACAAACCCAGTCAGAGGGGCCATATGTGGAGAAAAAGAAATGCAATTCACCTTGCCTACACTAGCTTCACACTCCTGTCTGGCAGTCCCTAGTCCAAGGCCGATGTACTTGAAAGTTGCAACAGGCCACCATAGTGCAACACAGTGCAACTGTTCAAAGCAGTGGTGCTTGAACTCATATCTGATGACAGTTATAACCTGAGGGTAGGCCCCAGTGAACTCATGGAAGCAGGCAATGGAGAATAGCAGGTTTTGGTAGGAATCAAGCACCAAGACCTTGATCATTGCATGCATGAAAGAGGGTGGGAAAAGAGACACAACATGCACAACATGATGGTATGATTCAGCCTCTGTCATTGTGCTGAGGGAGAACATCTGCCCACTTCAGAAATGTGTGCAGATGAGGCATGTCATAGTTTGATTAGAGACTAAGCACTTGATGGAGTGACTGTGACTGAGTTGACATACAGAAGTACCAACTAAGTCAAGAAGCAGTTTCACATCAGATGACTTGGTCAGACCTGGAGGCAACACCACACCCTATGTTATGGGACATTATTTTCATTCACAGGGGCAGCAGAGGTTAAGGTAAAGGATGTCCAAGGCTTGACCATTCTGCACAGTGAGTGGGGATGGCAAAATTCATGAAATGACAGCATTGTTAAGACTATAATGTAATGCTCAGTTTTGGATAATGATGTAAGGGTGAGTCAATGGTGATGATCAGGTGCAGCCCATGTGGCACAGCTGAGGGGATGTGAAGATGTAATTATTCTTGATATTATCAACATTTTTAATCAGTCCCTCCTCACCCAATTCCCATAGTAGAAGTGGCAAGGCTTTTTTTTTCATGATTGTTTTCTCTTATTTGCCTTTTTTTGATCTTCATTTATTCCCACTACCATTAAGTTTTAAGGTGCAACCACATAAAAGTCACCAGAGTTCCCTGTTTCATCATCATCATGTGAACCTTATAGTACTCCTCTTGCTGTAAAAGGCAGCATTACACAGCATTATTGGGTCTTTTTATTTATTTATGATGAATGCCAAGGTGAGGATATCTCCAAGCATGATATATTGTCATCAGGTCATCACAGGTCAATTTGAAACCCAGCACAAGAGTTTGTATGGTGTTGAGGCATCAGGTTAGCAAATGTAGTAGCAAATGCCCAGGAGGTGGAGGGCTGCAGCACACCAAAGCAGTTCAAGTCAATGATAACCTTTGATGACAGTGAATTCTTCCTAGTTACTGCTTTCCACATTTGGTAACCCATTGGCCTCAGGAAGCTTCTGGTTGCCAATCCATGTGCACCCAGTTGACAGCAAGGGCCAGAGGATGGGCTGCAACCTTGCTGACTGTTCTTTGCACTTGCACTCAGTGACAGTCCTGCATAACTTTGGACACATTTTCTCATTGCCTGCACCTGGTTTGTTATGAGTGTTGGGTCCATTGAGCAATATTTGAAGCCATACAAGGAATGTGACACATTCCTCAGCACAGATCCTGGTGTCTCATGGAAGATGGTACACATGGACACTCACAAGTATGAGTTCAGTGATCAGGGCAGTATCCTTGTTGTGAATGACAAGGATGAGACCAATGTAGTATGCTACTTGATTGACTCAGGAAAGAGCTGGTAGGTGCACATATTGCATGTCATCTGACAAGATCTTGTCAACTTTGCCACAGGAATTCCCTCAATCTCAGCATCAAACTTCTGGCTTGTGGTCTCATAACTGTGCAAGACTCAACATCTCAGAAGTTCCTCCTTGGACAGCTCAATCACAAGAATGCACCAGAAAGCAGTCAATTTGTCATGGTATTCCTCAATTTTGCAAAGGTGCAGTCATGACAGTTTGGCAAAGACAATTTTGAGTGGTGGTATGCACAGACTGCAAATGATAGAGAATGTCTGATGGAACACAAGCTTGGTCATTCATTTCAGGTGCATGAGTGTTGCTTCTTGAATGAATGGTTGTTTGGATGATAGCAATGGTACAAACATTGCAAACTGGATGTCAATTGCTATGTCAGAAACAAGTTTGAGGATCCTGTAAAGCATGAAGAAAACTGCCCCTGTGACTGTGACAATTTCAAATGGTGAGTTAATATTTATGATGGTAAGAGCAGGACCTCACACTTCTTGAAGTGATTACAACTTCATGCACCATGGTGATGAGTGTATTCCCATCAGGCCAGAGCCCATTCCTGCTTGTGTCCATACTGAGGATCCTGGTCAGATGCAAGGGTCTTCTGAATATCAAATTATTCCTGGAAACACCTGCAACCATGGGAAGGGTTTGAAGATGGATGAGCCTGTGGAGAAGAAATGCTCCTAAGGTACACATGTATGGCTTACATCACCATATTTGTTCAGGTGCTCATCACATGTCTGATGTCAAAGGCCCAACCTGCTGAAGGAGAGGTTATTCATCAGATGGTATGCACCTACTTTTGTTGTTCCCTAGGTAAAGACTGATGACTTGTGTGCAGTTTGAGTCCCCAGCTTCTGTTGTTCAGCACAGTTACTTCACAGACTCTACGGTATGTTATTGTTCTGTGTTGACATTTTCTAGTGTGCTGTTCAGTACTGATAGACCATGCAGACCATCCTTGTCAGACTTTCTGATGGGTCTGTATGGCAATCTAGTAACAAAGGCTACACCTAGAATCACTTGTATCCCAAGGAGTGCTTCTTGGCATTCTACCATTGTACCTTCACCAATGACCAAGTACACCTCATCACTGAAGGCCACAAGTTCTATTATACAACTGATACAGACAGCAGCTGGAACACCTTGAATGTGCCACTAATGCCAAATTCATTCAGTGTGCAGATCCTGCACTTCCACCCCAGGAACTTGGACCATCTGATCTGGCAGGAAACCAGGAGTGCAGTGGATTTGGTGAGAACTGCCATGTGGAGGCATTGTACACCAGGGACAATGGGCCTTCATCAAAAAGTATGTCCAGAATTGCACTTGGGTGTGTGCACACAGGATATGGACAACTGTAGCAGCCAGAATGTAAATTAGTGTGATTGCATATAAGAAGCACATCACCACCAGAGATACTGGTAGTGGCATGGCTGCAGTGTGATGAGAATGGGTGAGTGCAGTAAGGCAACACCATGTGATAAGAGACAGTCAGACTGAGTGGTAAGATGTCTAGGTAGTTGAGAACTGAGAACACAGACCTGCAGCATGATGAGAAGGGGTGAGTGCAGTAAGGCAACACCACATGATAAGAGACAGCTGCAGAGACTATGAGTGTAGGTGAAGATGGGAGATGTGTGAAGTACTTACTCAGACTGAGTGGTAAGATGTCTGAGTAGTTGTGATATGAATGTCCATCTTATATAGTACTTGTAAGTAAAGTTGTAGCAGAGAGTGAGTAAAGAGTACAACAGTTACTATAATGAGGAGGGACATGTGTCATCCTGGAAATGTGTGTGGGGTGTGAGGTACTCGGATATGTGAGTAGTCCAAGGAGTAGAAGTAGTGGAAGGTGTTGTACATATTGTGTATGTAATGTATGGCATAGAGAGAAGCTGAATGAAAGTGCAGTGATACATACAGCAATTTCAACAGGGTGCACAATTCTGCACTCTTTCTTGTTGGACCTGACCCAGATCATCTGTGAGTCTTACTGGGACAAGATGGGATCGCAGCAGTTCTTCCAGATGGACAACCTGTCACAGCTCATTGGTGGGACAGAATATTATAACAAGAATATGAAGCTGTTTGAGCATGTCATGGAATTTGCGAAATTCTCCAAGTATTTGATCATTGTGGAGGTGAGCATATTGGCATGGTCACCTAGGACTTCATTAACCAAATGACAGCACCAGTATCTTCCTAAATGTCAGTCACTAGATCTGCAGGCATCCTTGGATGGGCATACATTTGCTGCTGGTCAATTTCCTCCTAGCATGCACCCTGAGCAACACATCAGTATCTCAAGTTGTATTAAATGCACTGTCTCTCTGACTTGTGGGTCCACAGGCATACATGGTGCCAAAATCTTCAACTGACTCAACTTTCATCCATGTCACTATGTCAGAGCCTCCCAATCATACCTGGGGTAACACCCTCAAGTCTAACTGGAATGGAACATACTTCAGCCTGTCCATAGACTTTGTCAACTGAGACAGCTGAGGCTATGTGGACTTTGAAAAGATGATGGGACTGGATGGGATCACTCTCATCAATATAGTGTCCAATCCGACTCATGCTGTGGTCACTGGCTCAAAGGAACTACAGATGCATATTACTCATAATGATGGCAAGTCAACCAAGTAGTTTATGAGTCTTGTTTCTGCTCATTGCTATTTTGGTGACAGGTGGATCATGGAAGCCTCTTGTCCCTCCAAAGTACAATTCCATGGGAAGACAGTATGAATGCAGTGACATGGTGAGTGCCATTTGACCACTTCCATTTGACTCCAACTGATGACCTGTCTGCAGAAGTGTGCACTGCATGTGCATGGATACACAGAGTGCTTGGACCCCAGAGCCATGTTCAGCAGCCCTTTCATTGTGGGCTTCACCATGGCCATTGGGAACATCAGCAAGAGACTAGCACAATACACAGAGAGTGATACATTCCCCAGCAGGGATGCCAGCTTCACATGGGAAGATGTGCACAAAGACATGCACCTCTGGGAGTTTGGTGACCCTGGCTCAATACTTGTCATGGTGAACAATGAGGAACCTATGGACCACATTCTATTCAGCACAGATGAGGGGCTAACTTGGCACAAATACAAGTTTGGCCACAAGAAGTTGTGTGTGTGCAGCATTGTCACTGTCCCATCAGACACAAGTCAGTGATTCATCCTCCTGGGCAACTATGCATGCTCGTTGAACTCAGTGGTGTTTGCACAGACAAAGAAGGTGAGGATGCAGATGGCATTGAGGATAGTGAGGATGTGGTGGTAAGTGGTGTGGGCTAGGCTGAAGAGTGGTGATATATGGTATGCTAAGAGCAGCCTATTGGATGGTCTTAGGGAAGGTCTAAAATGTTACTCCTGGTAACCAAGGTTTGGATATTGGCTTGATGAACGTAATAGAGATTCCGAATGACGATGAAGAGTGGGATTAACGATATAGTTACGAGGATGATTCCACCGATAACGATACGAGGATCCAGTTTGACTTAGTGTAAGATGTCTTAATAGCTTTTAGAATTCTTAGACTTAGTTAAGAAAGAGTGAAGCGAGTGGTTAACGAGCTTAGATCAAGCGCAGTTTAAGGAGAATCCCTAGATTGCGAAGTTGACAAGACTGGGGTTTAAGACCACCAGTCTGTCAACTATTTATACTGAACTGGAGATCTAAGTATAGTAAGGTTGCGCAGTATTGCGCAGTAAGTAAACAGTAATGCGCAGTAAAGCGCAGTGAGTACGCGTCCATATGATATAAGTGGCTCAGCCACAAGTGCGAGATAAACATGAAGTAAACAAAGGTAAATAAGAGCGAGAAAAAGGAGTCCTTGCTAATTGTATAGTAATAGTCCTTAGCAAGTAAATGTTATAATAAATAAAGAAAGATAAAAAAGGAAAATGATAAGTCTGATATAGTACCTGGAGCTATGCTCACACTTAAGTATGTAAATACTTAAGTACTATAAAAGAGAAAAGAAATAAGAGAGTCCTTACTAAGTAAAGTGGAGCTAAGCTCACACTTGTAGTAATAATACTACACTTTACTAGTAAGTAAGATAAAGAAAAAGGAGAAAGAAAAAAAGAAAACCGTTACGAGGTGCCAAAGCAAGTGCCTCGTAACAGAAGGTCTATACTGTTACTCCTGGTAACTAGAGTAGAAACGTGTGTTTGATGCATGTAATAGAGTTTCCTAATGATGATAAAAAAGGGGATTAATGATATTGAGATGAGGATGATACCACCAATGACAATGTGAGGGTCCAGTGTGATAAGTATAAGATGTCTTAGTGACACTTAGTGACTTTAGAGTTCTTAGACTTTAGTTTAGAGAGTGAAGCAAGTTGTTAATGAGTTCCGATGAAGTGCAGTGTAAGGAGAATTCCCTAGATTGCGAAGTTGACAAGACTGGGGTTTAAGACCGCCAGTCTGTCAACTATTTATACAAAACTGGAGATCTAACTATAGTAAAGTTGCGCAGTAATGTGCAGTAAGTAAATGATTGTGTGCAGTAATGCGCAGTAAGTACGCGTCCATGTGATATAAGTGGTTCAGCCACAAGCACAAAGTGAACATGGTGTAAACAAGGATAAC
>QLPN01007275.1:0-18221 GCA_003314395.1 Albatrellus ellisii
CTCTGAACAAAGTGCTCGATGGGGGTCTACCACGCGGGCATATTTTGGATGTTTCAGGGCCACTGGGAACATTCAAGGAATCAATCGCAGTAGACTTCGTCTGCAGCACCGTGAAGTCCAATGAAGGTGTCCTTTTTGCAGGTTTGGGACTTTTTTCGTCCCGTATCTCTTTCCAGTCTTTCAGACCCTTCATTGAAGATATGCAGAACATGACCAGCCCAGCCATCCTTTGTCAAGCTATTCGGTGTAAGTTTATGGAGAGCTTTGACTACGCATGAGCCTTATATAGCTCCAACAGGCGGTGGTTCTTTCAGTGAAGATCAGCTGTCACTGGTTCACCACTCCAAGATTCATACCACCACGCAGCTGGTTATCTTCCTTAACAATATATCATCGTTTCTGGATGCGCATCCCTCGGTTTGTCTCCTCGTAGACTTTTTCCGACGGGTCATTGAACGTAGCGGTCATAGATGTCTCTCCTTGTCCTCAATTCACTTTCATTTCCTATTCAGTCAGAAATCGATATGACTGTGTCGATGAAGAACGCTTTACTGACGCGGATTAAGCAAATGCTGACGCGAATCTGCGCATCGTACAACATATCTGTAAGATAATATCCTTCGATGAACGCATTGATTTCAACTATGGGTGTCCCAGGTGGTAATAACTACGCAACTGTCAACCAAACTCGTCAAGCCGGACGGTTCCCCAGCTAACTTCGACACCGGCTCACGAGCGATCCTTGTACCCCAGCTTGGTCAGTTTCTGCTCGGCTCATGAGTGTCTTTAACAGTCTGAGGACCCAATGACAGGCAGCGGATATCTGCCTTTGGGAAGAGCACACAGAGTGCTAATCGTACCCGGAACACGCACTACAGGGCAAGAAGGACTTGTATATACTCAGATCCGGCGACTGATTTGTCTCTGCAGTTTCGTTCGCTTGCTCTCATCGCCAAATATGATGCAGGAGCGCAACGGCGCTTTCGAAGAGCCCTACGATCTGGTGAGCTCCGCATTTCTCGTTCATTTGCAACCCTATTTTGATCGGATCCCAGACAACAGCCGACTTGAGCCCAGAGTATCGCGATGGGTGACGGAGTATTTCCGAAGAAAGATCTGATCACAATGTCTTCTCGCTCGAATCTCATGGAATATCTGTACAATAGAACTGCATTTCATAATCAGGCTTCCTTTCCTATAACCTCATCCGGACTAATGATGACATCGACCTTGCAGTCATCATCTCCCACCGGGACTTTACCCCCATTCAGTACTTGCTCTCGAAAGGCTAGTGCCACTAAGCAAACCAGCTCAACTAGTGACGTCATTGAACACATTGAGTTCACATACCGAGAAGTGGCTTCGGTTTCCCTCGAGACACCGCAAGATCCATGTAAGACGCTATGAAGCGGTCGTAGTAGCCCTTGCCGTGACCCAGACGCGACATCGAACGGTCAAACGCGACACCTGGAACAATTTACAACAAGGGCCTCGCATAAGTCTAGATTAGATATATACGCAAAGCCGCGCACCCGGCACAAAAATCATGTCCAGCACGTCACTATCCGCATCCATCGCTGCGAGTGCGGACTTCAGCAACACAAGCCAGCATTCCAAAGGAAAAAGCTATTGTCTACCGACCGTCTATGCGCGCGCCCCCTCCCCAAGTTAGCATCGGTTCGGGGATGTCCCACCGGCCAAGCGGGAGCGACTGGAGATCGTCTTCTCCATAGATCTTGAGCATGTTCATGTGTCCTGCGACCCCAGGATCGATCTTAGGTACGAACAGCGTGCGCCCTGTCCAGGCGCACACGCGGCGAACACACAACACAAATCCGCCCGCACGCCGCCGCCGCGAGTTCGAACGATGTTCCGCCGGATGTGAGTCTCCTGAAAATCACGGGCAGAGCGCACTGACCAGACTGCAGAATCTCGGATATCAGCGACACGGTGTGCACCTCGGCGCGCGGCATGCTCAAGTAGCAGCTCATGGTGGTGCTGCGAAGGAAGAACGCGGTGGAGAGTATTCTGTGCGCGATCGCTTGCGCTGGGAAACATGTCAGTAGCAGCAGCGTAAGCGATCTGCGCCATCCCTACACTGTGTTTCTACGTCGGCAGCTGGCAGCACGCGAAGGGCTGCTGAAACTGCCTTTCTGAGGACCTTCTTCTGTGCTTGCAGCGCAGACATGGTGGCGAAGCGTTCGACCGTTCAAACAAGCTGGGCCCGGGGTAGGGGTCGTTCCGAAGTCATGTACGACTGAACTTCAAGTTGTGGCGTGTTACAACCGCGTGATAGATGATAATTATGTACGTTTGAATTCCCAGGGCATCAAGATCTCACGGATTCTCTCTCCTATCTCGTCATCGAACAAGAAACTGAAACCAACAGAAGCACTGTATACATAGTTTTAAAATGCTATTTGTAAATTATTGTGAGCCTGTTTGTAGAATAAGTGATTCCTTAATGATTGCTCAACAAGTTTCATCAGATGTAAGCGTGACTAGCCTTTCGACACAACGAAGTGTGGTCGCAAATGGATCAGATTCCATCCGCGCGCCAATCTTATCGGATGTTAGCCACAGCGATCATGCTGGTAGCATCAGCAAACGCTAACGTTAACTCGTTGCCTCGCGCTTCCCTCCCTCCTCCATCTGACACGTCTTTGGCGTGCGTGTGGTATGGCGAACGAGGAAAGCCCGACGTCCCCAGTGTCCCCTCTAGCTCCCTACCCGCCTCTTCCACCCGCGGAACACAGGAGCCGCGCTGCTGAGTTCTATGGCTTCGTAGCGTGGTCCTCCACGTACCTTCTCTTCGCTCTCTACCTTCTCTGGGCCCTCCTCCCCGACGCCTGCCTCCGCTGGGCCGGCGCAGCGTGGTATCCCAACCGGTGTGCGACCCCCCTTACAGCCGACGCTGATCGCAGTTCTCGTTTTGCTCACCCTTCCCTGTCGGCATAGCGAGTGGGCGCTGCTCGTGCCCGCGTGGTCCGTCGTCGTCGTCCTTCTCACCTACTTCACGTACTTTGCGCTCGCCCTCCGCGACACGCCCGCCTTCTCGGACCTCAGCACGATCACAGGTGCGTCGCCCCCCCTGCACCCCTCCCCCCCGCACGACCCTCACGTCGGGCCGCCACACAGACACCAAAGCACACTACCCAGACACCGACTCCCCGAACCCGTACCTCGCGCATACGCGCCCGGACGCGATCCCCGAATTGTATGATATCCCTATTGGCATCGTCAACGAGGTGCTGTATGGCGAGTGAAGGTAAGAACGCGCTGGCTGCGCCCAATATATCAGTGTGACTGCCATCTTCGTCCACAGCGCGCGCTTCGGCTCATACCCGCCAGCGAGGCCAGGCGCCGACGGCCTTCTGGAACCACTTCTCTAAAGCAGCGCAGAAGCGCCTGTGCCGCCGAGTAAGCGGCTCTCCCCCACGCGCCCCAAAATCAGCCCGGCCTCCATCTTCGAGTGTTCGATGTCATTGTTTTATTCATGCGCACCACAAGCTAGCCCCGTCTTGGGGAACGATTACATTTTCACGTTTGACGAATTACATGACTTGTAGCGTTGTACCAACTACAGCCGAGGCGGTCTCGGGCGTACAAGTTCAAGTCTCTACTACGATGGGCGCACAGCGTCCACGCACCCAATAATGAAGGAAATTTAACTTAATGTCGTAAAACAAGACTGCAACAGAAGATACGAGATAGGCCTTTGCCTGGACAAGAAGATCTGCAAGGTGATTTTTCTGGATGGTCAAGCACGTGGGCAGACAACCACGGGACCCGGCAAGCCGCACCACTGCGAATCATCGCGCGCCATTGAGCTCCAGCATGCAGAAATCGAAGTCGAACGACGCACCTGACTAGGATGGTACGGATGGGAGGGTGCCGCGACATATGAATTTCTCTCCTCATAATGGCCGTCGTCCTCCCAGATCTGAGAGGATGGCACGACAGGCAGCAGGGGAACGGATAATTGAGGATGCGGGGCCTGGTCATCGTCGATACTCTCTGGCTCTGACCCATTGCATCGTAGCCAGTCGCAGTTGATTACCGAGGCAAGGCTCTGCGGTATCCAGCGAAGCTTGCTGGAGCTTCGACTGGCACCGGTGGAGAGTGGCGTTGTCGCAAAGAGCGGTTTATCGAAGCCGGTGAACGTTATCGCGGGGATGCCGCTGTCTCCGCCGTTGGCGGTTGGCGTGATACCATGCGTGCGAAGGTGCCTCTTTGCGTTTGAGCGGACGGCGAAGCTTTTGTTGCAGCTCTCGATGGGACACTTGTACGCTGCGGCGTTCGAAAACAAGCATCAGCGAAACAGATTATTGAGCAGTGACGGATCCCCTCACGTCTTGCGCCGGAGTGGGTATGCATATGGGTTGCTAAACCACTCGGGCGGGGGAACGACTTTTGACAGATGGGGCATCCGTGCATCTTGGACTTCTTGACCTGTTTTTTCTGACGGCGACGGGAAGGAGCGCTGGCATTCGACCCGCGCCGTCCTCTCTGCTTCTGCTTGCCCAACGTCTCTGGCGCGCAATCGGACTGGTTGTAGTCGGTGTCAGGGTAGTCGAGGGACAGACTCCGGTCGTCATCGAGATTGCTGTCCGCGGAGCAGAAGGAGCCGTGGGCGCGGAAAGAGGTGGCGAATTGCATTATCATTGACGAGGTGGACGTGCAGGGAAGGCCGGCGAGGATGTCGTTCCTCTCGTAGTCAAAGTCAATATCTGTCTCAGTTTCGGAATCTGAAGAAGACAGGACAAGGGGGGGACTTTCGTGCAGGCTCAAGTCTAAAATCGAATCTGATCTCGGCTGGAGGGGCAGCGCGGGAAGGACGGGATGGCTGTCGGCGGAAGAGGTGAGAGGGGTGGGAGGAGAGGCGGAAGTTTCAAGAGCTTACAGAAGAGTTTGTTGGACAGACTTCTCGTGATGATAAGACATGCAGGCCAAGTGGTAGGGCAGGGAAGGGACCACGCCCACATCCTCAGACGCGCCGTCCGGTAACCTAGCCTTAGTGTCCGCGGGGTCGAAGGTGGGCACCGAGGCCGAATACGCATAGTCCGAGTCAGCAGCAGAAGAGGCGGTGAGTGCGTAGTCAGGGTCGAAGAAGGACACGAGTGGAGACAAGGATTGATTTGTGGGAGCGTAGGAGAGCGGGTGTCGTAGCGACGCCGTGTCGACGGGCGCCCTGGACAACGGGCGGGGCCACGATGGATGGCCGGAGACGGACCAAGAAGAGCAGGGGGCGGAGTAGCGGCGAGCGGCCGCTATGGCCCCCATGCCGTCACGGTCAGGCAGCGCCCCCAGCGTCATGTACGGCGGCAGCAGCGTCTCAGACCCGTAACTCGGCTCTGTAATACAGACCAGATCCGAGGGGCAAGACGATCGGCGGGTGTCGGGAGTGAAGACCATGTGGGGATTCCCTGCTGCAGCCCCAGGCGCCAGCGAGTGCGCGCCCTCCCTGTCCACTGCACTGTCGCCGCCGTGGGCGTAGGACGGGAAGCGGTAGTCGTGGTCGGGGGCGGGCCACTGGACGAAAGGGTACGGGTACGGGGAGTGGTGGGACTGTGTGCAGTGCATGTGGGGAGTTTAGAGGAGGGACGGGTGGAGATGGCTATGTACAAGGGCAGGGAAGCGGGGGTGGAAGACATATGTCGGGGTCGCTTTTAACGAGAGATGGGATGAAGCCGGGGTGTTGGAACGAACTGCCATCGAAAGCAGGAAAACAGGTCCAAAATGGGGGGACACGCCTCGAGCTTCGATTCCACGGCTTAATGAAACTGTACCTTGTCCACCCGCTCCTCATCCAGCAACCCCATTCCCCCATCTGGCCACTGCACCCCCTCCTAGGCGAATCTCCAGCAGAAGACCCATGTCCCCCTCACGGTCATCTCTTGCCCTTTTCCGCCTCGTCTGCAACGTAATCGTGCTCTCCTCCATATGCGCATGTTCCCGATATTTATATTATATCTTACCTATTATCGATAATCTTATAGTACACACAGCAACTGCCACAGCAAATCCGGGTCACAAACTCAGCTATCTAAGCTATCCCCTGTGTCTGCCTCTCCGTCAGTACCCGATCTGCTGACCCCATCCCCCTACATATCACTCACCTGAACACCGCCAGCCGGTCTTGTGTTCTCGGCGTGACTTCTTCATCCACGAGGTCGGCCACCCCGTGCCTCGCCGCAGTCTTCGCCTTGTGTACACGCGTGTGTCCCCGTGTCCCCTTGCGCACTGACTCCGTGAACACCAGGCTCTTCCGCCGCGAGAGCTCGCCGCCCGCAAGCAGCGTGCCTTTCGGCGTCTCCGCAGCCCTGTTTGGGACAGACTGCGGCCGGAATCGAAACGCCTTGTGCCGCCCGTCAGGCGTAATCGTTGTCTCCCGCCTCTTCAGCGGCGACCGCACCTATGACGGCGAGGTCAGCAAGGTCCTGGGCAGTGGCCGTGGACACGCACCCGCGACTTTCCCACCACGCCAGCAACATCATCGCCATTCCCGCCACATGCCCACTTCATCCACCATCCCATCGCTACCGCATCTCGCCGCATCTGATCCGCTCCCACTACCTCGCCTCCGCTCGCCACCTCATCCTCACTACACAGCTGCTCGCCCGCCCCTTCCACTCCGAGCATCCCATCCAGCGGCGTCTCCGGGCCCGGCGTCGACGACATCGTCGCGCTACTGCTCAGAAAGCACCGCGGCGGTTCAACGTTCTCGAGGCCACTGTTTTCGATGTCGCTGCTCAGGTCTTCGTCGTTGAACAGTCGGCGCAGGTCCGGCCCCGCAACCTCTGATGCTATGGGCACGCGCACTGCCGCCGGCCGTGTCGGTGTATCGTCGACCAGCACATTGCCTCGCGACGACCCCTGCCGCTTCAGTGGCGGCCCGCCGTTCGAGTGCCTGCGGAGCAAGGGCGTCGCCGTCCGCACCGTATCGGGACTTGACAACACGTCCACACCATTAAACTCGTCCGACGGTGTATACCGCCGCCGCTCAGAAGGCCGGGGCGGCGATGACAGGTCGGGCGTATCGAGGCGCGTCATCGATGGTGCAGGCGAGATGTACCCGTCCTCCTGCATCACAGGGTTGGGGGGCTCCTCGATGTCAACGTTGCCGACCTCCCCGTCCTCGCTATCTACGACGATGGGCGAGTGCATTCTTGCTCCCAAGTTGTCGGCAGAGTGCCACCGGCGTGAGGGGCCCGCCACAGCGCTTCCACCGAAGAAACGGCTTTGTACAGGAGTGACGGTACACGGCACGATGTTCTCCATCTCGTTACGCACTTCGCATTTTTTGCGCTTCGCTGAGATGTCTTCATCCATGACCTCAGTAAGCGTGCGCTTTCCGCTCGCGCGCCCTGGGATGACCTTTCGGGCTGCGGGCTGCGATGCGCTTTTCGGCTCCGCTGTGGCCCTGGGCTTCGGAGCTGTAAAATAGACACGCGTAGGACGGCAGCGGCCTTGAGTTTGAGTAGGCACATACACATACTGAGGAACTGTAGGATAGAAACTCCCAGTGGCTTTTCTGGCATCTTGCCTTTGCCCTTCGCCGATTTGTTGAGGTCGTTCGTGGCCAGCGGCAAGGGGGTAACTGCGCGCGGGGTGAAACGCGGGTTCGTGTCGACGATAGGTAACAGCGTGATCGGGTCCACGTCTCCGAGCGCGACCTGCTTTGCCAACGCCGCTTCGATGTCCCTGCATACAACGCCTTGTCAGCGCGAACGCGCCGTCACAGTATCGACAGCACACGCACTCGCCGATATACGCCTCGTGCTCTGGCTTCCACGCCTCCCCGCCGGGGATCTCTGTGAGATGGACAAGCCGCTCCAGGCGTGGGTCGTACACCCGCTGGTGCAGGAACACCTTCTCCGCGAGGTTGAATGCGTTGAGGTATCCCTGCGGCACGTCCTTCTTGCCCTCGAGCTGCAGCGCGCGCACGACATTCTCCGACGTGCGGTGCTTCTTCAGCATCGCCCACGCAGTCTTGAGGCCGACGCCTGGCACGCTCGGGAGGTAGTCGCACCCGCTGAGAATCGCCATCGCACGGAACTGCGCGTCTGACCACCCACGCAGCGAGAGCCCGCCCGCGTTGACGGCGGCGAAGTCCACCCGCGTGATGCTCGTGAGTGTCGCGGCCGCGGCGTCGAGCTTGAAGAGCACCGTGCGGCAGCCGAAGACGAGCAGGTCCGAGTCCTCGGTGATGATGCCGTCGACGATCCCGAGGCGCTCCAGGTACGCGAGCTGCGCGTCTGCCTCGTATGGTGCGACGACGTACGGGATGTCCTCCGCGCGCAGCGCCTGTGCGCGCACAGACACGGTGGTGAATGCGCGTCGCAGGGAGACTGAGATCGGGGCGCACGCACCTTGATAAACTGGAACGCCATCTGTGGCGTCACGTCGACGCACTTGCAGTAGTACTCGCGCGCCTGGGTGTGCTTACCCTGCGCCGCCAACGCGTTCCCGCGCGTTCGGTTCTCCTCGCGGCGCTGCTTGCGCTCCTTCTCGGTCCCTCTTTTCGCGGGCAGCGGCCCGCCGTCAAAGACGATGTAAGGGCGTATGCCGTGGTGCCGGAGCAGGCGCACCTTCTGCATCGCATATTCAACATATCTACAACGACGGCGGCGCGTCGTCTGTGAGCCCCGCCATCCGGCGATGCAAGCAACCACTCACTTGGTTGTGCTTTTTCCCGTGGCTAGCTCCGTTGCGCAGGCGTATGCCCCGCGGTGCAGCCAGACATACGCATCGACGGCGAGCGTCTGCCCCGCGAACTCGGACAGGCGTCGTTGTACTTGTATAGACTTGAGCAGCGGTAGAAGACCGGATATTCCCATGGCAAGGAGAGTTGGTGTGGAGGAGGGAAGGGAGTGCGTTCATAATAGGATGGCGAAAGCCACCAAAAGTAAAGACGGCTTTCGGCAAAGAAAATGGGAAGGTTGTAAGAACACACAGTACGTGTCCAATCAGAGTAACGCGTCGCGCGCACAATTTGAAATCACGTACTTGAGACCGTCATGTGACCGTTCTTGCTGTCGATCGTCTTGCTTTTGGACTGAGGCAAATATTGATAGCCATAGTTCGAGCAGGGCTCAGCGGACATGTAAAGAATCAATTATAAGGCATCGTTTGACCTGTGAGGGACTGATCGTGACACTATGCTATGACAACAGTTATATAGTAGATACAAGCACCACTGTACATCGATAGCAATGCCTCACAAGTATCGCACAACCAGCGTCGAATGGTGGTGATCAAGTCTGAGCTGCAATCCAGACCCTATGTCGCTTGATCAGCTCAGCAATGATGTCCTCCTCTATCTCCTTCGTGTGGCCGCGTGCGTCGATCGCATGTATGTCGATCCGCAGCCAGGTATCCGTGATCCCACTAAGACTCTCCCGTGCACGCGACACGAACACGACCTCGTATTTCCGGTGGTTCAGCTCGTTTCCAATGACGATCTGGTGCCCATATCGCTCGAGCGCCGCGTGCGCTTTGGGTATCAGCAGATCTGGATCTGTCTCCAGCTAGGAGTCCATGGCACAAGTCAGTCGACAGGCCTATCATCAAGTACAGAGGAATCCAGACCTTGAAAGAGACAATGAAGCCGTCGCGAGTCCACTCGTCCACCATCGGCTTCAGGATTTTGGGCACTTGGTCCATCTCGATCAACAGGCTGCCTTTGCCGGATTGGATCTTGTGTTCCGACTAGGGTAGACCTGGTCAGAAATGCCTGGAGTGGACGAGCAGACTAGACAAGGTCTCACCATCTTTTGTCGGGGCAGGAAGAAGTCGCTGACAGCTGCAGCAAGGTAATACAGCGCTTTGCGGCCGAGCACTGACAGTTCCTGGCTGACGGCGCGCAGGAGCCAGAGGTAGTCGTTGACGGTGACGAAGGTGAGGGTGTGCAGCGTCTGCGAGTTGTGCGCGGCCTTATATGCTGCAAGCACCTCAGCCAGCTCGGTCCGCTTTGACGGGGTGACGCTGATTTCTGGCGGGTTCGACGAGGACGCGTCTGACTCTATCTCGAGAAAGTCAAGGAACGGGTTGGTGGAGTGCGAGTAGTGCCGGCTGAAGGGCTGCAGGCTGAACTGCCGATGCATGAACACCACGGCATAGCCGGCTTTTAGGAAGTACTCCGCTGAAGTCGCTCCACGCGTGCCTATACTCAACCGATGTCATTCCGAGGATGGGAGGGGGGAAGAATTGCTGATGGACGCACCAGCACTGAAGTTGTCGAGAAAGCGGACACTATCAAGTGCATAGACATGAGATCAAGCAGCCGGGGTGGCAGACTGCGTGCGCTCACACGTTAAGCTCTAGAGGTACCGTAGTCCCACCACTCTGAACACAGACCTTAGCCGTGCAACGTGTGAGTCATAGAGAATGCGTACCGTGACCAACACGACGTTTCGACCCAGCTCGCACTGCCGGATGATGAAGCTGCGCACCCCCGCTATGTCGTGCTCCAACGAGGGCGGTGGCAACTGCGTCGCGAAATACGACTCGGCGGAGAAATGGATAGAACTCGACGCATTCTGGGATGCCATCGCCGTGTGATCAATGTGGAAGGGGTGGTGAGAGTTGGTGACTCTGAAGCTTTTGAAGCTTCAGGCGGTCTCAAGCTGCATTACTAGTACTTGTTATCAAGACCTACTGTCAGTGATGCTTACCAAGAATCATTAGTTTGTAGCCTATCACAACAACAGGATTAATATTCATCGGACGTAGACTCCGTACCCATTCTTCACTACAGATAATTGATATATATACTGCCTATGACAGCTGGTCTATTCATTGAGCTTCTGATGACGGTGAGAGGGGAAGATCCAGCGCAATTCATCTTATCTTGCTTACTGACCATTCGCACGAGAATCAGGAACTTCACTGAGGGAATGCATGGCCGCCGTCGTGCGAATTTCCCAAGTGCCACCTCACAGTTCGAAAACCTGCCTGAGCACAAATTTCTGTGCATTGTTCTTTTCGAATGTTATCTCGAACAACACGCTGCGATACTCAATACACCCAGGCACCCAAATCTTCCGACCACTGGAAAGCCGTGAGACAATGTTATGACATTAGTTGTCGCTAAAAAATGCGTACACATGCTCCCTCCAGTTTTTGCACTCACGCACTGTACTTGTACTACAATTTTGTGTAGTTTTACTGTCTACTTCCTGCTATAAACCTAGTTTTTGTATGTATATCATGACACTCTATTCTTGGCATGGTAAGCCAACATGTGGTTATGGTCCAGCATGGTCTGGTTGATGGTTGTGGTTAGTCATGCTCTGGTCATAGTTTTGCTACAATCTGATCATGATTCACATCACTTTGTACACTTATTTGTTACTCTGCGACAACATTTGTTGTGTGCCTTTTGTTACATTTGTAGCAGCACCTCTTGTGCGCTTTTTTTGTCACATTTGTGACAACATTTGTTTGGTTTTCTGCTACCTTCTAACAGTATTCATTGTACACTTTCCCCCCTCATTTGTACCAATGCTTGTTAGCATTCTTGTTGCTTCATGGCAACATTTATTGCTTTTTTGTTACTTTGTGACAACATCCATTATACCCTTTTGTCTCTTTTATAACAACACTTGTTTATATTTTTGTTACTTTGTACATTGAAACAGTTGTTTATGATATTTGGAATGGAAGCTACTTTCGATCAATTGCTTTTTATGAGGTTTACCTTGCATTGAGTCAGGGTCTATTCAGAGCAAGTGCTTGTCAGGTCACTATTTGTCCTCATCATTTTTCCCATTATTTTTCCCTATTTTTCCTATATTTCTATCATTACTGATCCTCATATCACCCATAATCTAGTGAAGCAATCTATTCAGTCTTACATTTATCTTATCAGGGTCCATTGGCCAATGACACCTATGTCATCTGATCTCCAATCAGCCCAGTTACAAAGTACTTATGACTCATTTCTCACCATTACTGCAGAGTATTACTGATCTTTCTCATGGTCACTGCAGACCTTACTCATCATCATATGAGGACCTTTGGCCATTGGTTATTATTTATAGTATGTCTACATTCATCATTTCCATGTGCATCCTTTGTTGTTATATATACTATACAACTCCTAGCAATATTCCCCAGTTCTGAACATCTGGGATATCTGCTAGGTACAGTATTAGTCTTCTCTCTATCTTTTACTTCTATAATATATCTGGGATATCCACTAGT
This sequence comes from Albatrellus ellisii, assembly GCA_003314395.1. Taxonomy (NCBI): domain Eukaryota; kingdom Fungi; phylum Basidiomycota; class Agaricomycetes; order Russulales; family Albatrellaceae; genus Albatrellus; species Albatrellus ellisii. Next base: position 12,208 of record QLPN01007275.1, read on the forward strand.
CTTCCACTTGCAAGATCTGCTTTAGGTGTTTGTTATCTCTCAGCAAGACACGATGAAAGACTCTATACAGAGGGAGGTATTTCCTGATGACAGGAATAGTGTGGCCATAGCAATGGTGGCACATGCTTGTAATTCATCTGTATAGTATGATTTGGGAAAGTTGATTCATACATTGTGTGAAATGAGTAACAAATCCTGTGAGGGCTCATGTTGTGGGTTTCTGTGAACACTAAATATGGATATATATAAGCCTATACCAATTTCTGAGGGAGTACTATGCTGTTGGCAGGAACATGTGTCAAGCACAGTACAGCATTTGCCAACCCATAGTCCTATACTAGTAGCTATCAGGAATTGGACTGCTGTGCTTTGCATTGGCCACTCCCTTGGTTTACTATACAGACATCAGACCATATGCATGCTGATGTGCCTGCATGGCACATTACAACAGAACATTATTGAAGTCTGAGCCCAATGATGAAGATGATAATGGTGAGCATCCCCCTGCTAAGAGTGGTCTATTGATTGGTCTTAGAGAAGATGTGATTGAGGTCTCCTGGTAACAATGATGTTGATGATCAAACATCTAATGACAATGATGAGAAGAATGGATGAGATAATGATGAGGATGCTAGTTCCAATGATTATCTTAGGATCCAGTGTAACAAATGTGAGATGTCTTAGTGTGGAAATTCAGGCAAGTGGCTGAAGGCAGCATAGACCATCAGATGATAAAGATAGCCACTGAGGGCTAGATGGATCAAGAGCAGATACATTCTGAGATAGAGGGGTGTATGAGAGAATAGACAAATTGCTAAGAGCGGCCTATTGGATGGTCTTAGGGAAGGTCTAGAATGTTACTCCTGGTAACTAAGGTTTGGATATTGGTTTGATGAACGTAATAGAGGTTCTGGATGATGATGAAGAGGGGGATTAATGATATGGTTACGAAGATGATTCCACCAATAATGATACGGGAATCCAGTTTGACTTAGCATAAGACGTCTTAGTGACTTTCAGAGTTCTTAGACTTAGTTCTTAGAGAGGAGTGAGTTTATAGCGAGCTTAGATCAAGCGCAGTAGGAGGAGAATCCCTAGATTGCGAAGTTGACAAGACTGGGGTTTAAGACCACCAGTTTGTCAACTATTTATACAAAACTGGAAATCTAAGTATAGTAAAGTTGCGCAGTATTGTGCAGTGAGTAAACAATGATGCGCAGTAATGCGCAGTAAGTACGCGTCCATGTGATATAAGTGGCTCAGCCACAAGCGTAAAATGAACATGAGGTAAACAAAGGTAAATAATAATGAAAAAGGAGAGTCCTTGCTAATTGTATAGTAATAGTCCTTAGCAAGTAAATGTTATAATAAATAAGAGAAAGAATAAAAAGGAAAAGGATAAGTCTAATATAGTACTTGGAGCTAAGCTCACACTTAAGTATGTAAATACTTAAGTACTATAAAAGAGAGATATGAGTCCTTACTAAGTAAAGTGGAGCTAAGCTCACACTTGTAGTAATAATACTACACTTTACTAGTAAGTAAGATAAAAAAAGAGAAAAAGAAAAAAGAAAGAAAACCGTTACGAGGTGCCAAAGCAAGTGCCTCGTAACACAAATACATGATGAGAGTGCAACAAAGGTGTGATAAAAGAGTGACTATGAGAGGAGGTACTATCAGACAGAGAAGAGGGAGAGATGATGAGAGTCCTACCTCAGCAAATAGAAGAAGTGCTGAGCTGGTATGATGATAAGGTAGAGTAGACATAGCGAAGATGAGATAGAGTTAGAGAGGAGGTTGAAAGAAGGGTTGATATTTTTTCTGTAAGTATAGGGTCCATCCATATCATCCCTGAGTCCCACAACAGGTCTGTGTGGTGCATTGCACTATTCCTGCATTTGTATGATAAATGCACTGTTGCATTGTTGTGCTTTCACTATAGCATGCACATGTGGCAGGTATGCACAGTGTCCACAGGTCATAAAAAAGCCAATAAGGTGGCACAAGAGAGTACATGAATGTGCATAGAGAGAGTGCACAGAGTCCTAAGGTAAGTATCATTGTGAGAGAGGGGAAGGGAAGAATGATAGGAGTAATACTCACTTCAGTGAAGGGAAGAAAGCTGAAGTGAGAGAGCATATGAAGGGAAGTATATATATAAGTGAAATAGAGTTTGAGTAAATGATGTAAGGTTCAGACTGAGAAGAACAATAAGAGTTATGATGAAAGTGGAACAAGTGACCTAAATATAGAGTGACATATGAAGATGAGTAACACAGATGGTGCAAGTTGACAGAATGCGAGAGTGACAGCATGTGAGTCACAAGTGCTAATAATAGGTGAAAGAAAAGAGAAAAAGAATATGATCATGGTAATGGCTGTGTTACTGGAGATGAGGCAGATAATCAACACTGTCATCAAACCAAGCAGGGTGAACTGCCATGCAATGTGTGCAGACAACTGGTCCCTTGGTGTCAAAGAGTTCCATCCTGTGGCAGCTGTGACTGGGATGAGTGTTAGGGTTTGGCATGGTCAAGCAGCTAAACACCTATATGAAAGGTTCCAGGGAACTCCAAGATGAACACAATAACACAGCTGAGATTGAGAAGACACCTGATGCTAATGACAAGAGGACTGATGAACAAAGAGGTTAAGATACACCTCTCAGACATATAGTAAGTGTCCTTTATAGTATTGAGCTCATTGCTGCAGATAACTACTGAAACAGGTAAACATACTTCTCAAGGGGTTACACCCTCAAGGTGACTCCACTGCAGCATGCAAGTGGGGTGGAATAGAAGAGAATGCTAAAGAAAAAGGTGGAGTCCTGGTGTGCATATCTGAATCTTGACAGTGAGTGTCAGAACAGTCAGCAATAAACCATCAAGGAAGTGAAGGTGGTGGTGGGTCTCAGCAAGCATGAAGAGCATGAGTGTGCTGAGGAGCAGCAGCAGCTGAAGGAGGAGTGACTGGAGGAGTAAGTAGAGTGACTGGGAGTCCAGGAGAGGACAGAGTTGAGTCCTGAGATGAGGAAGATGAGTAGTCTGAGGAGGAAGAGGAGTCATCATCAGGAAGTGTGATCACCTAGACAGGTAGAGGTGTGAGAGACAACAAAGGAGGAAGGAGGTCAGATAAAACCACTGCTGGTTGGTGAGGAGGACCATCCTGAGGAGTGAGAGGGCAATGAGGGAGCACAGTTTTGTTGAAGGTGTACCATTGTGAGGCTGATACTAGTCAGGCTGATCAACCACCTAAAATAGAAGACATCTAGGATGAGACTGCACTGAGACTAAGAGATATCTCAGATGTATTTGTAGAAACAGGTTGGCAATGGCAAGTTACAACATGATGATCTGTGTATAGATATAGACCTCAAGGGTCAAAGTGTTAGGACATCTTTTTAGTCCTTTCATTTCATATTCCTTTTATCTTTTACTTTCTTTTATGTTTCTCTTGATTAGATTAGATGATCTGATCTGATCTGATCTGATCTTATCTTATCTTATCTTATCTTATCTTATCTTAATCACTTACTGTCCTTGTGGGTACAGGCTAGTCTAGATGGGCCAGTTCTCATGTATGCTGCACATCCCTTGTCTTGTAGCTGTGGTATTGTACTGTCTGTCCTGCCCTAGAGTACTGTGCTATGGTCCATGTGCTAGAGTACATACTATAAGTAGTTCAGTAGTACAGATGAATATACCCCAGCTTGATATAGCTGGATTATCCTTTCTTTTAGTTTATTCCTTAAGAGAGTGTGCCCAGCTTCCCATCAGGGATATGTAGGACTGCTGTCTTACACAAAGACACAATGGAGGGAGTGAGGGAAGAAAGAAGGTGGTCAACTAGATCAGAAGCCCACATATTGGGCAGAGCAGATGGACAGATGGGCTATGCAGATAGAGATAGTGCCAGATGATGAGGGCACAGAAGAGGAAGAAGCTGCAATGAGGCATAGGTAAGTCAGATATAAGTATAAGAGGGGAAGTAGTGAGTACCTACTGCAGCTAGATGCAGACAAGCTGAGGTAGAAAGACAATGAGGTAAAGATGATATAGTAGAACTGAGATAGAGTTAAAGAGGAGCTATAACTATGTAGACAAAGAGACATCTCAAAGTGGGTCAAGATGTGATGGATTAGATAAAGAAGATAAGATGGGGTAAGATAAGATATAGATATGATTAGAAGAGAGAAGGATGCTCAGTGTTGCAGGAATAAATATATGTATATTCAACAGTAGTAGCATATAGTACAAGATAAAGAAGAGGGCTAGTGCTTCACCTAGCAGATATCTCAGATGAACAAGGATGAGGATTATCACTAGGGAGACTACAGTATGTATTGCTAAGAGTGGCCTATTGGATGGTCTTAAGGAAGGTTTGCAATAACTATACCCCTGGTAACAAGGTAGTTGTTGTGTGCTTGATATGCATAGTAAATGTTCCTGATGATGATGAAGAGCAGGATCAACAAGATAGTGATGAGGATGATACCACCAATGACTAAACAAGGATCCAGGATGATGAATTTAGGGTGCCTTAGCAACACTTTTAGTGTGACTTAGAGATCTTAGACTTAGTTCTGAGGGTTGTAAGAGAGATGAAGGTGAGTTTAGATGAAGTGCAGTATAGGAGAATCCCTAGATCGCAAAGTTGACAAGACTGGGGTTTAAGACTGCCAGGCTTGTCCCTACTTATACAAAACAGAGTGTCCTAAAGATAGTACAAGTAAATAAGGTTCACTGATCAACAATGATTGCACAGCAATCAACAAGATCATGTGACCAAGTTGCATCCATAGTAAGCTAAAATAAATGTAGCCACTAGCATGAAATGAATGAGAGATAAACAAAGGTAAATGGAGATGAGATAGGATAAGTCCTTGCTAATTGTATAGTGATAGTCCTTTAGCAAGTAAATGTAAATAAATAAAGAGAGATAGAAAGATAAAGAAGCTTCATAGTACTTGGAGTAAAACTCACAGCACAGTATGTGAATACTGTAGTACTATAAAGAAAAGGAGATAGAGTCCTTACTATAAGTTGGAGCTAAGCTCAACAACTGTAGTTAATACTGTTGAAATACTTGTGCATATGAGACACCTTTCATTCAGCTTCCCTACCATATGAACACCTATGACACATATACACATACTTGTCACATCTCTTCACCCCACATCTCCTCCTTGCATTTCTCACATCACTGCCCCACACTATACACCAGGACAATGTGTGTCTCTCTCACTTTGGGCATCCTTGTACTCTACCACATATTCTCCACCCCAACCTTGTAGGGCAAATACTACATAAGATGGACTACATATCTTACACCTCCTCAGACATCTTCACCACTTGTCTGAGTGAGTACTACTTACTTTCACCATCTTACCCTTTCTTACATTTCCCTGCAGCATACTTGACCACATTGCATCACTTACTGTGTTTGCAAACACCACTGCTGCAGATGTTGTCTGCACTGTTCTCCCCTCTGGGAGTAACCTACCTGCTTATACTCTCTTATAAATTGTTGTTGCTTGCCTGCCCCAACCTGTGCATACAGGACACACAGTCAGTCTGTTGTCTTTTTCTAGCATGCTGTGCACTCCTTCTATCACCTGACTTACATATGTTTGGGATGCTTACTCTTATCTCCCACACTCTGTCACTTGTGTCAGGCACACACCATACTGTACTCTCCAGCTGGTCTGTGCATGGTTTACTTAGGTACTTAGGGACTTCTCTTGGACACTATCTAGCAGTTGACTTCTTAGTCTTACTCCCTCAGTCATGGATTGGGCCACTCTCTGCTAAGAGCGGCCTATTGGGCAGTCTTAGGGAAGGTCTAAAATGTTACTCCTGGTAACCAAGGTTTGGATATTGGCTTGATGAACGTAATAGAGGTTCCGAATGATGATGAAGAGGGGGATTAACAATATAGTTACGAGGACGATTCCACCGATAACGATACGAGGATCCAGTTTGACTTTAGTGTAAGATGTCTTAATAGCTTTTAGA
>QLPN01007289.1:0-10305 GCA_003314395.1 Albatrellus ellisii
CATCCTGTTTTTCATGTCATCAAATTACTACCATATTCTCCAAATGACATTCCAGAACGAGTCATAAAAATTCCTCCACCACCCATCATCAAAAATAACATCAAACAGTATGAAGTCGAAAAGATCTTGAATAGCAGGAAATATCATGGAAATGTTCAATATCTTATCAAATGGAAGAACTACCCAGAGGACAAAAATTCCTGGGAACCAGCACACATTATGATCAAAGACATACCCAAGCTGGTTAAAGAATTCCATATTATCCACCCCACTGCCATCAGATCTATTCAACACTGTTCTATTCCTATCAAGCGACTTTCCGACTGAAAAACATTACCTACTTGTGGATCAGAGCATGCAGCCAGACTGGATCTTTACAGTGCAGAAGAAATCGTCATTCCTGTACATGGTCAAAAATTAGTTGATACTCAAATATCCTTGGCTATACCAGACAACTGCTATGGACGTATTGCTCCTTGCAGCGGTCTGGCTGTCAAAAACTCTATTCATATTGGAGCAGGAGTAATCGACTCAGATTATTGTGGACCCATAAAGATCTTATTGGTCAACCTCAGTGATAATGACTTTACAGTCAAAATCAAAGACCGAATCGCTCAATTGATCCTGGAACATATATCCCTTGCTAAAGTTGAAGAAGTCACTTCTTTGGATGATACCCAACGTGGAGATAAAGGTTTTGGATCTACTGGAGTTTCCTTTGCTTGTTGAGTCATCTTGCCCTAAGAAGGGGGGTATTTGTCAGAACATACTTATTTTCCTATTCATTTTACAATTTCTTTTACTCTTATCACTCAAGATCTACTAGAGATATCTTATCTCATCTTATCAGATCATCAGTAGATCTTATCGCGATTATCTATGATTCATACTCATTTAGTTATTGGGCTGCTTACTGTACATTTATGACTACATTTCCCACAGATGCTTACTGATGCAGTGCAATGCTGCGCATTGCTTACTGATACTTCTCACAGATGCTGCGCATCTCATTTACATATGCCTGCCCTACAGTGACAGCACATGGTCTGTGCACTGATCCCTGTAGTATATAAAGACTCTCATGTAGTAGATAGCTCTTTAGCTTTATACATCTGAGATATCTGCTATACAGCATGACTATTCTTAAGGTGTATTGTCTCATCCTTCGCCAATCCCCCTCTTCTCTCAGTTGTGACCTCGCTGTTCTAGCATGCGCCTCACAGTACCCATCATCACCATAACCCTCTTCTGCTAAATTGACATGCTGCTGCTCCTGTCCTTGAACACAGGTGATGAGATGTTTGTCATTCCATTTGTTACATTCAGGACAGCAGAGATACTTCTCATTGTGAGGATATGAATGTGCAGAAGTAGATGTTGATGCTTGAAGATGATGGGGCACTACACAATCCACTTGCCAATGACCAACCTGATGACAATTCCAACAAATAAGAGGACCCTTCTTGCTCTGCTGACATTGCTTTGCATTTCCTCCTTGTAGTTGATTTGCAATCTCCCCTACAGGTGGTAGGGGAGCAGGTATGGGTAGAGGTGGAGGACTAGGAAGTTGTGTGATATATCCATGAGCCATATGGGGGTGGAGCCTATTCTCAGTGTCAGCATTGAGTAGGCAGTTGGATATCTCACCTAGACCCCAATGCCATTGAGATAAAATGTGTGTCAGATGAGTCTGGGATGCTTCCAGCACTCCTACACAATGATACCAACCCTGGAACCAATTGATGTCTGCTGTCACCCTGGCATCATCCAGAAGTTGGGTTGCATGATTGAGATGGATATTGGTGGGGAAGGTTATCATCATGTGAGCAAATTCATCAGTGACATAGGTGTGGCAAATGGGGTCTAGGTGGTTGGCTGGGGTGGGCTCTGCCATGGGGTACTCATATCTTCCTGCATATTGAATGGGGTTTTCTCCAAGATCAACATCTTGGATGGGTACAGTGGGATTGGGGGACATGTGGAAAAGGGTGAGAGTATGATAAAAGTAATTGGTGGGGAGGTCATGGAATATCTGTGCATTGACAGGAGCAACTGGAATGGGAGGAGGAGAAGGGCATTGATCAAAACACTCATCGCAGAAGCAGGGGGTCATGGGGTGTCCCAAGGCAAGATGGGTGGCAATGATTTGTATGGTGTCAACATTGTAAAGGTTGAGCCCATTAAGGGTGTTGAAGGTGGTGTGATGCTGTTGAGCAAGGTTGGTATTCTGATGGATATGATGGTCATGAGCAGGTAAGGCAGGAGGAGGAGTGATGATGAGGGGTGAGGGGAACATTTCACTGTGATGTAAGGAGTCAGTAGATGGAGAATGTAGATGATGGTGATGAGGGATAGGGGAGTCCTGGGCAGATTCAGGGTAAATAGGGGATTGATTTTGAAATATTTGTGTGATGTGCACTGGTAAATCAGCAAAGGGGTCTGGGGTGGGGGAGCAATGAAAAGGGGAAGGAGGGATAACAGGGGAGACAGGATGAGAGGAAATTTCAGTAGGTGGGGACAACATGGTTCAAAGAGAGGTAGTGGCTCCAACAAGGCTAGATAATTGTATAGTGTACCAAGCAAAAAGGGAGATGATGATGAGGATATAAATGACAAGTAAGATGTCAATCACAAAAGTCATGAAAAGGATGGCATTATTATGGTCTCCTCTCAAGTCCTTTTAAGGGGAATGAGAGAGGGTGGAAGTCAGATTGTGAATGGACGTGGTGCTGAGGGATGACATGAATGGAATGACTTTACAAGTCCCAAAGCATGTTTCAGGTCCTTGCACAAAAGCCATTCATCTTCTGTTGAGGGGTATCCCTTCCAATGCACTAGATATTGGAGGTGACCTTGGTGATATCATGATTGGAGGATATTTTCAACCTCTGTATGTTCTTCTCCTTCTACAATGTCCAGAGGGGGTGGCATGTGATGCAGTCCATAAGCCACTGTTTCAGTATATGGATAAAGAAGAGAGGTGTGGAAGACTGGATGTATCTTCCAATGAGCAGGTAGAGATAAATGATATGCCACTGGATTGATAATAGTGGTGATGGGGAACAGGCCATATCATTTGATGCCAATTTCATAGAAGGGAAAGCAGAGGAAAGGTGGGTTGTGTATAACCAAACTCAGTCATTGATTTGATATGGTGAGTGATGAACAGTAGATTTCCAAGTTTGATGGGTGATAGATTGCACCACTGCTAGTTCCTTTTGGATTGTCTGCAATAGAACTAGTCTTTCAGAAATTGATGGAAGAGTGGATACCATGGGGATGACAGGTTGAACATGGGGATGATATCCCATAAGAAGGAAAAAGGGGGAATACTTCAACATGGAATGAATATGAGAATTATGTGCAAATTCTGCAGTTGTAAGAAGGGTAGACCAGTCATCTTGTCTTGCAGTACAAAACATATGCAGATATTGCTCTAGTTCTTGATTCATTTGTTCTGTTTGTCCATCTGTTTGGGGGTGATAGGTGATGGACATTGCTTGTGTGATGGATAGTTTCTGACACAGTTCTTTGGTAAATTTAGCAGTAAACTGAGATCCTCAATCTGAAATGATACAACAGGGTAGTCCAAACCTCTTCCAAACGTGATCTTTGTAAAGATCCACCATTTGGGTGGCTGATATGGATGAATGACATGGAGCAATCACCATCATCTTGTTTACATCATGATCCTTGAATACAGCTATGGCATCATAATCATGCAATAATGGAAGCTGGGTGATAAAGTCCATGGAAACCATGGAGAAGGGTTTGGCTGTTGGCTCTGGTTTGATGGGAAAAAGAGGAATTGGGGTTTTGTTTGGTAAGTTTTTTTATCCTTGACAAATAGGGCATCCATCAACAAAGTCAAAGATATACTTCCTCATTTTTGGCCACCAAAAGGTGCACTGTACCAGATCCAGTGTCTTGAGTCATCCTGGATGTCCTGCTGTAGGGGTAATATGTAAACTTTGGATGATGTTTTGTCAGAGTATGTCATCTTTTGGGACATAAAGACATCCAGAGTAATAAATTACCCCCCATTCAATTGTCCAATGTTGCAGAAGTTGAGTTTTTGCAGGGCTAGAAACATTAGCCTGAAGAAGATGGGATATGTCCAGGACTTCATCATCCCAATCTGTGCAGGCTTGGATATTGGGGAAAAATGTGTTGTCAATGGTATTAGAAGTGATAGGATGAATAAACAGGGATGGATCTAAAACAATTTGATCTTCATTGTCATGGTTACCACCATCATGGTCTGGTCAACATGATAAGGCATCAGGTCAACGTGCTTTGGAACTGGCAACATGTTTGATCTGAAAATCAAAGCAGGTTAGATACAGGGCCCATTGAGCTTGTTGTCATGATAGTTTTGGGGCATCTCTGAATACTTCCAGATTTTTATGATCAGAGAGGATGGTAATACAATGAGGAGCACCTTCAAGGTATTGTCACCATTCTTCTAGTGATTTGATGATTGCCAGTAACTCCCTGTCATGGATATCATAGTTATGTTCAGCTTCTGAAAAGGATTTGGACATAAATGCCACAGGATGCCATAAACTGTCCTCTCCTTTTTGAGATAAGACTGCTCCACAAGCTCATTTTGATGTATCACATTCCAATTGGAATGGTTTCATCATGTCAGGAGAGACAAGAACCAGGAAAGAGAGAAATTTAGCCTTTAAAAGGTCAAAGGCATCTTGTTGGGGTTGGGCCCAACACCACAGAATATCTTTTTTGTGAGGTCATGCAGGGGTCACATAAGTTGTGAATAAAGTGTCAATAGAACCCTGCAAAACCCAAAAAGGCATGTACTTCCTTCAGCTTTGTAGGTATAGGCCAATTTTGAATCCCTTGCAGTTTGACTGGGTCCATGGCAGTTTGACCTGCAGAAATGATAAGTCCCAAATACTCAACTTATTCTTTCTCAAACTCACATTTCTCTGGTTTGAGATAAAGAGAGTGATCAGTGAGTCATTGTAAAACAAGTTTAGTTAATTGTTGATGCTCTTCTATTGTGGCTGTGGCAATCAGAATATTGTCCATATAGATAAAAACTTTCCCTATATCAAGAAGATCATGGAAGATGGAGTTCATCATTGTTTGAAAAGTTGCTGGAGAATTCATGAGCCCAAAGAACATGACAAGGGGTTCAAACATTCCCCTATTTGTTTTGAAGGCAGCCTTCCATTCATCTCCTTCTTTGGTTCAGATATTGTTGTAACCCCATCTAACATCAAATTTGGTGAAATATTTAGCATGTTTCAGTTTATCAACAATATCAGAAATCAAAGGAAGAGGATATTGATTCTTGATAGTAAGACTATTCAGTTGTCAATAGTCTTGTACAGGTCATAGTTTACCATTCTTCTTCTTGATAAAGAAGAATGGTGATGCTAAGAGCGGCCTATTGGACGGTCTTAGGGAAGGTCTATATTGTTACTCCTGGTAACCAGAATAGAAACGTGTGTTTGATGCACGTATTAGAGGTTCCTGATGATGACGAGGATCGGGATTAATGATATGGTTATGAGGATGATTCCACCAATAACGATATGAGGATCCAGAGTGACAAGTGTAAGATGTCTTTTAGTGAAGTTTAGTGACTTAGAGTTCTTAGACTTAGTTCGGAGAGAGTGAAGCGAGATTGTAACGAGCTTAAGTCAAGCGCAGTATAAGGAGAATCCCTAGATTGCGAAGTTGACAAGACTGGGGTTTAAGACCACCAGTTTGTCAACTATTTATACAAAACTAGTGATCTAACTATAGTACAGTTGCGCAGTAAAGCACAGTAAGTACGCGTCCATGTGATATAAGTGGCTCAGCCACAAGCGCGAAATGAACATGAGACAAATAAGAGTAAATAAGAGCGAAAAAAGGGAAGTCCTTGCTAATTGTATAGTAATAGTCCTTAGCAAGTAAATGTTGTAATAAAATAAAGAAAGATAAAAAGGAAAAAGATAAGTCTAATATAGTACTTGGAGCTATGCTCACACTTAAGTATGTAAATACTTAAGTACTATAAAAGAGAAAGAAAATGATCAGTCCTTACTAAGTAAAGTGGAGCTAAGCTCACACTTGTAGTAATAATACTACACTTTACTAGTAAGTAAAAAAAAGAAAAAAGAAAAAACGAAACGTTACGAGGTGCCAAAGCAAGTGCTTCGTAACAGGTGAAGCAAAAGGGGATTTTGAATCTCTGATATACCCTCGGGAGGTCATGTCTTTGATAAATTCATTGATTGCAATCTGTTCAGAGGGATTCAAAGGGTAAATTTTGCAGTTATTCTCAGGGATAGTGTTGTCAGACTCCTATCGCTGACTTTATTCCCTACCGTTATTTTATTATTTCTTTTACTTTCTTTTATGTTTATCTTTAGATCATCTGATAAGATAAGATCTTCATCTTATCTTTTATCTTATCTCATTGGATATCTTACTTACTGTCGTTACGGTCATCTCAGGGATCGTTCCCACAGATGCTGCGCATCTGTAAGCCGTACTCCCACACTTGCTGTGCCTCTAGTTACTGTTGACCTGCCCTTCAGTACTGTGCCTGGTCCGTGCGCGATCCATAGTACTATAAGTAGATAGGTAGCTAGACGAATAGACCCCAGCTTGTTACAGCTGGTTCATCCCCCTCTTCTATAGTCTGAGTCTCCTCATCCCTTGGGCTTAGATCCAGGGCAGCTCCCGGTAAGCCTCTCCAAAGGAGAGCAGGGATAAGTCGGGTTCCGGTTGGTCTTGCGCTATGGGCTGCCGCCGTAGGCTTGACGATCCTGACAAGTGTCTGGTTTGAGATCAATAGCATGATCCCAATCATGTAGAGGGGGAAGAGAATGAGACACTTCTTCTGAAAATACCTTTTGAAATACCTTGTAATGGTCAGGTATTACTGTTATTTTGGGAGTGGTGGCTGTGGCAAGTTCAGTGGCTTGAGTTGTTCATTGAACCCATTCATCATCAGGTATTCTTCATCTCCTTCAAGGGGTAGTCCTGCATTGAATCTGATCTTCCTGATTGATGAAGGTCATCTGGACCCAGCACAACAAGAAGCTGGTTGACAATGTGTGAAAGAAATTTTTGACATAACCCAATTGATTTCAGGGTTATGAATTTTAAGCCATGGATATCCTAGAATGATATTGTCAGGTCCTAAATCAATAATAAATAATTTTATGTCTTCTTCATGATCTTGGACCTTCATTTTGAGGATAGCTTCATGTGTGGCTCATCTGAGTTTGTTTTCAGTATTGTCCATGTTTTGGACAATACAGGGGTGTGAAAGGGGAATTGTGGGAATGTGGAGTTTGGTAACAAGATGATGAATTATGATATTACTTGTTGCTCCACTGTCAATTAGAGCTTTTTGTAATTCCAGTCTACAGCTTCCATGGTGATTGCTTAGTTGAACATCAAGATAGAGTGCATTGGATGGTTTTACAGCATGAAGCAAGTCACCAGGATACAACATATTCATTTGAAGATGCATAAATTTCTTTGAACTTCCTAAAAATCCTGACATTTCTGACAATGCAACTCTTCCCTCCATTGGTAGTGCCCTGATAGTCTCCTAAACCTTTCTAACAGCCACCTCATCATAAGTTGGAGGTACCATCTGTTCTTCTTCATCTTCATCCACTACCTTGGAGACACGAGCACATGTATGATTGATGATGTGGGGAGGCGCATATGAGACATTAGAGTTTGGGGTAGATGGAGGAAGAGTGGAAGAGGATGGTTCTTCTTCCATTACTCAAACATGTGGAGTTGCTGTCTTTGTAGGGCATTGATTGGCCATGTGACCAGCCTGTTGACATGCAAAGCATTTGCCTTCATTCCTTAATCTCTCCCTTTCAGCTTCCATCAGCTTTTGGAGTCATGGTCAGGGAGTAAAAGTTTGTCATCGCCTGTCAACATCCATTGCATTTGGGTCTCATTGTGGAGTGGTAGGAGTAGTGAAAGAGTAAAAGGGAAGATGAAGCTTCTTCTGTTCTTTACACACATGCCACTGCATATCCATCACCACTGCTCTTTCCATCCATCCAGCTAAACTTTTTGGAACTTCTGAGTTATAGATGCAGTCAGCAAGACCTGAATTTAATCCTTGCTTGTAGTAATCCAGTTTGGTACAGTCATCAGGGATGGCCACTTCATGAATGAGTGAGAGAAAGGTTGAATTATATTCCTCTACCATCTGTGTCCCTTGTTGAAGCTGTCAAAGAGCTAAATACACTTGTTGTACTTTATGTGGGTCTTCAAATTTGTCTTTAAGTACTTTGATGAAGGCAGTGTAGGTTGTACCAGTGAGATGCTCAAGGGTGTATCTGTCATTGAAAGCCTGAGCCATCCCTTTTGTCATAAAGGATAAAACAAACAAGATCTTTTGCACATCAGATATGTGTATGGCATCATAAGCCAAAAGATACTTGGTGCATGCTAGGAAAAAGGTTTGGAAGTTCTTTTTACTTCCATTGAACTTGGCAGGTTTGTTAATCTTCAAAAATTGTGTTTTAGAAATGGTGGAGGTCATGTTAATGTCCTCAGCTTTTGGTTCTGGTCATGGGAAAAGTTCTGGTAGTGCAGAAAAAGGGATGGGGAGAAGGGATGCAGGGGCTGTACCAGGGGTAGTTGTAATACTGTCCAGAAGTGGGATATTGGTCTGATTATGAGTGATAGGGTCAAAGGTGTATGCTTGTACACTAGCAACCAAGATGTCAGGGTCTTCTGCTCCTGAACTGTCCAGATGGACATCTGTTCCAATTATTCTCCACATATGGAGGCCCAAGTATTCAACAGGGTGTCCATCATAAACAACATCATTATTTCTAAGAAGATGGAACCTAGGGAGCAAAGGGTTTGGGTACAGGGGAGCCAGGTTTGGTTCATGTTGAAGTAAGGGGAGCTTAACTTAATGTTAGGGTTTAGCGTGCGTGAGCAGCCAAACACCTATACATTCAGGTTACCGAAGCCTTTGAGATGAACACCAAGATGAAAACTGCGATTGACAGATACAAGAGACAACGTGAAACGGAAGAGGTTAAGCTACCCTTCCTCAATGTATAGTTAGTTCTTTATATAATGCCTGCCATAGATGTGAATAGGAGAAGTGAAACAAAAGATGTACAGTAAGGGGGTTACAGCCCCTTTGCAGCTCCACTACCATGTGTGAGTGGAGCGGAACATTCGAGAAACGGATGGAAAGAAAAGTAAAACATAACTGCACAACCTCGGTTCCTGACAGCGAACCTGACAGTTAACTTGGAATCATCCGAGAGTTCACCTTTGCGTGAGGTTGTGCAGCCCCTACCTGTGTACGTTCCTGCTTAACAGTCGGCCTTGTAGTTGTGTGACTGTCAGGTCGGCGCACCCACAGAGGCTTTCCTTGTGTCCTAAATTGGTAACTGATTTACGACGTTGTGTAGACGCGCGCGTTAATATTAATATTAAGTCACTGCCTCTTTGGCACAGCCCCACTCAGAGGCTACTTCACCCCATCATCCTAACTGCTGCGAACGCTCATACCGTCCATTCATCACACTGTTGCGCTAACCTGTTGTGAAGAGACCGGCTACTATGGCCTGTGATGAGTCCCAGACACAGTGAGTAAGCCCACCGCGCACTTGTAGTCCGGCACCTCTCACCATGCGCCTCTCCTCGCCGTTCGATGTGTAGCCCGTGGCATTTCCAAGGTGCGTGCTCCATGTGCACCTGAGCACGGTCCAGGTAGCGCTGACGTGCATACAAACAGTGATCCGGACGCAGAACCTGCACTTCCTGCGCCCCGAACGGACGTGGAGGCCGATCGTCACACTAGAGGTCGCCGACCAGCACCAGCACGAAGTCGTCCTTGGCACCGGTGGCTAGAACCCGAACCTGCGCGCGCCATTTGCGTTGTGAGTCCCCCCTTGCTGTAACTTCTGACGCCCCCCCGCGGACGACCCACCACCGTTGTGGGAGGAGGCCGTACGCAGACCTCTGCACGATGGCCCGCCTTTAAGGCAATTGCGCCGGCGCCGGCGCCGATCCAGGGCATATATCATCGAATCGGCAGACGAGGTGGCGGACACGAAGTACAGACGGCGATGACGACGACAACGACGACGACGACGACGACGACGACGACGACGATAGTATCGGGCCCCCATGCACGCACCCGGAACACTGGTCCCATGTCAGCGACGACAACTGTGAGGTGTCTGACGACGAGTTGTTGGTCAAGCTGCCCAGCGGACAGGGGTCGTATATCCGCCCCTCAATGCTGCCCATGACGCGGATACGGGTGTCGGATACCACTTC